>JAUJEF010000034.1:0-267279 GCA_030444885.1 Citrus sp. QX-2021 | reverse complement strand
GATCATGGTGCCAAAACCCCGCAGCGAAAAAATGGCCAAAAAATGGGTGGGCTATAGCCTTGGTGGGGGGCGCGAGCGAAGTTCGTCCGCCGGGCTCGGAATGGGGCGAGACTTTGCGAGGCGCCTCGGGGTGCCAAAAATAACAAGCGGCCAAAGCCGCGTACAAAAATAAGCGCACGAAGATCGTGGTGCCAAAACCCCCCAGCGGAAAAATGGCCAAAAATCGGGTGGGCTACAGCCTTCGTGGGGGGCGCAGGCGAAGTTCGTCCGCCGGACTCGGAATGGGGCGAGACTTTGCGACGGGCCTCGGGGTGCCAAAAATAAGCCGCGGACAAAGCCGCGCCCCAAAATAAGCGCCTGAAGGTCGTGATGCCAAAACCCCCCAGCGGAAAAATGGACAAAAAACGGGTGGGCTATAGCCTTGGTGGGGGGCGCGGGCGAAGTTCATCCGCCGGACTCGGAATGGGGTGAGACTTTCCGAGGGGCCTCGGGGTGCCAAAAATAAGCCGCGGGCCAAGCCGCACCCCAAAATAAGTGCCCGAAGGTCGTGGTGCCAAAACCCCCCAGCGGAAAAATGGCCAAAAAACGGGTGGGCTATAGCCTTGGTGGGGGGCGCGGGCGAAGTTCGTCCGCCGGACTCGGAATGGGGCGAGACTTTGCGAGGGGCCTCGGGGTGCCAAAAATAAGCAGCGGATAAAGCCGCGCCCAAAAATAAGCGCCCGAAGATCATGGTGCCAAAACCCCGCAGCGAAAAAATGGCCAAAAAACGGGTGGGCTATAGCCTTGGTGGGGGGCGCGAGCGAAGTTCGTCCGCCGGGCTCGGAATGGGGCGAGACTTTGCGAGGGGACTCGGGGTGCCAAAAATAACAAGCGGCCAAAGCCGCGTACAAAAATAAGCGCACGAAGATCGTGGTGCCAAAACCCCCCAGCGGAAAAATGGCCAAAAATCGGGTGGGCTACAGCCTTCGTGGGGGGCGCAGGCGAAGTTCGTCTGCCGGACTCGGAATGGGGCGAGACTTTGCGACGGGCCTCGGGGTACCAAAAATAAGCCGCGGACAAAGCCGCGCCCCAAAATAAGCGCCCGAAGGTCGTGATGCCAAAACCCCCCAGCGGAAAAATGGACAAAAAACGGGTGGGCTATAGCCTTGGTGGGGGGCACGGGCGAAGTTCACCCGCCGGACTCGGAATGGGGTGAGACTTTCCGAGGGGCCTCGGGGTGCCAAAAATAAGCCGTGGGCAAAGCCGCGCCCCAAAATAAGTGCCCGAAGGTCGTGGTGCCAAAACCCCCCAGCGGAAAAATGGCCAAAAAACGGGTGGGCTATAGCCTTGGTGGGGGGCGCGGGCGAAGTTCTTCCGCCGGACTCGGAATGGGGCGAGACTTTGCGAGGGGCCTCGGGGTGCCAAAAATAAGCCGCGGGCAAAGCCGCGCCCAAAACTAAGCGCCGGAAGATCGTGGTGCGAAAACCCCCCAGCGGAAAAATGGCCAAAAAACGGGTGGGCTATAGCCTTGGTGGGGGGCGCGGGCGAAGTTCGTCCGCCGGACTCGGAATGGGGCGAGACTTTGCGAGGGTCCTCGGGGTACCAAAAATAAGCCGCGGGTAAAGCCGCGCCCAAAAATAAGTGCCCGAAGATCGTGGTCCCAAAACCCACCAGCGGAAAAATGGCCAAAAAACGGGTGGGCTATAGCCTTGTTGGGGGGCGCGGGCGAAGTTCGTCCGCCAGACTCGGAATGGGCGAGACTTTACGAGCGGCCTCGGGGTGCCAAAAATAAGCCGCGGGCAAAGCCGCGCCCAAAAATAAGAGCCCGAAGTTCGTGGTGCGAAAACCCCCCAGCGGAAAAATGGCCAAAAAATGGGTGGGCTATAGCCTTGGTGGGGGGCTCGGGCGAAGTTCGTCCGCCGGACTCGGAATGGGGCGAGACTTTGCGAGGGACCTTGGGGTGCCAAAAATAAGCCGCGTGCAAAGCCGCGCCCAAAAATAATTGCCCGAAGATCGTGGTCCAGAAACCCCCCAGCGGAAAAATGGCCAAAAAACGGGTGGGCTATAGCCTTGGTGGGGGGCGCGGGCGAAGTTCTTCCGCCGGACTCGGAATGGGGCAAGACTTTGCGAGGGGCCTCGGGATACCAAAAATAAACCGCGGCCAAAGCCGCGCCCGAATGTCGTGGTGCCAAATCCCCCCAGCGGAAAAATGGCCAAAAAATGGGTGGGCCACAGCCTTGGTGGGTGGCGCGGGCAAAGTTCCTCCGCCGGACTCGGAATGGGGCGAGACTTTACGAGGGGCCTCAGGGTGCCAAAAATAAGCCGTGGGCAAAGCCGCGCCCAAAAATAAGGGCCCGAATATCGTGGTGCCAAAACCCCCCAGCGGAAAAATGGCCAAAAAACGGGTGGGCTATAGCCTTGGTGGGGGGCGCGGGCGAAGTTCGTCCGCCGGACTCGGAATGGGGCGAGACTTTGCGAGGGGCCTCGGGGTGCTAAAAATAAGCCGCGGGCAAAGCCGTGTCCAAAAACAAGCGCCTGAAGGTCGTGGTGCCAAAACCCCCCAGCGGAAAAATGGCCAAAAAATGGGTGGGCTATAGCCTTGGTGGGGGGCGCAGGCGAAGTTCGTCCGCCGGACTCGGAATGGGGCGAGACTTTGCGAGGGACCTCGGGGTGCCAAAAATAAGCCGCGGGCAAAGTCGCCCCCAAAAATAAGCACCCGAAGATTGTGGTGCAAAAACCCCCCAGCGGATAAATGGCCAAAAAATGGGTAGGCTATAGCCTTGGTGGGGGGCGCGGGCAAAGTTCGTCCGCCGGACTCGGAATGGGGCTAGACTTTGCGAGGGGTCTCAGGGTGCCAAAAATAAGCAGCGGGCAAAGCTGCGCCCAAAAACAAGCGCCCGAAGGTCGTGGTGCCAAAACCCCCCTGCGGAAAAATGGCCAAAAAACAGGTGGGCTATAGCCTTGGTGGGGGGCGCGGGCGAAGTTCGTCCGCCGGACTCGGAATGGGGCGAGACTTTGCGAGGGGCCTCGGGGTGCCAAAAATAAGCCGCGGGCAAAGCCGTCCCTAAAAATAAGTGACCGACGGTCGTGGTGCCAAAACCCCCCAGCGGAAAAATGGCCAAAAAACGGGTGGGCTATAGCCTTGGTGGGGGGCGCGGGCGAAGTTCGTCCGCCGGACTCGGAATGGGGCGAGACTTTGCGAGGGGCCTCGGGGTGCCAAAAATAAGCCGCGCCCAAAAATAAACGCCCGAAGGTCGTGGTACCAAAACCCCCCAGCGGAAAATGGCCAAAAAACGGGTGGGCTATAGCCTTGGTGGGGGGGCGGCGGGCGAAGTTCGTCCGCCGGACTCGGAATGGGACGAGACTTTGCGAGCGGCCTCCGTGAGCCAAAAATAGACCGCGGGCACAGCTACGCCCAAAAATAACCCCCCGAAGGTCGGCGCGCCCAAACCCCCCAGCGGAAAAATGGCCAAAAAACGGGTGGGCTATAGCCTTGGGGGGAGGGGCCGGCCGACTTCGTCCGCCGGACTCGGAATGGGACGAGACTTTGCGAGCGGCCTCCGCGTGCCAAAAATAGGCCGCGGTCACAGCCGGGCCCAAAAATAACCCCCCGAAGGTCGGCGCGCCCAAACCCCCCAGCGGTAAAATGGCCAAAAAACGGTTGGGCTATAGCCTTGGGGGGAGGGGCTGGCCGACTTCGTCCGCCGGACTCGGAATGGGGCGAGACTTTGCGAGCGGCCTCCGTGTGCCATTAATAGGCCGCGGGCACAGCCGCGCCCAAAAATAACCCCCCGAAGGTCGGCGCGCCCAAACCCCCCAGCGGAAAAATGGCCAAAAAACGGGTGGGCTATAGCCTTGGGGGGAGTGGCCGGCCAACTTCGTCTGCCGGACTCGGAATCGGGCGAGACTTTGCGAGCGGCCTCCGCATGCCAAAAATAGGCCGCGGGCACAGCCGCGCCCAAAAATAACCCCCCGAAGATCGTGGTGCCAAAACCCCCCAGCGGAAAATATGGCCAAAAAACGGGTGGGCTATAGCTTTGGTGGGGGGCGCGGGCGAAGTTCTTCCGCCGGATTCGGAATGGGACGAGACTTTGCGAGGGGCCTCGGGGTGCCAAAAATAAGCCGCGGGCAAAGCCGCGCCAAAAACTAAGCGCCGGAAGATCGTGGTGCGAAAACCCCCCAGCGGAAAAATGGCCAAAAAACGGGTGGGCTATAGCCTTGGTGGGGGGCGCGGGCGAAGTTCGTCCGCCGGACTCGGAATGGGGCGAGACTTTGCGAGCGGCCTCCTTGTGGCAAAAATAGGCCGTGGGCTCAGCCGCGCCCAAAAATAACCGCCCGAAGGCCGGGGCGCCAAGTTCGTCCTGCGGAAAAATGCCACAAAAACGGGTGGGCTATAGCCTTGGGGGGTGGACTGGCCAAGTTCGTCCGCCGGGCTCGGATTGGGGCGAGACTTTGCGAGTGGCCTCCGTGTGATAAAATTCGGACGCGGGCAGAGCCGCGCCCAAAAATAACCACCCGAAGGCCAGGTCACCAAGTTCGTCCAGCGGAAAAAGACCACAAAAACGGGTGGGATGAAGCCTTGGGAGGTGGGGCTGGCCAACTTCGTCCGACGGACTCGGAATGGGGCAAACCTTTGCGAGCGGCCGCCGTGTGCGAAAAAGAGGCCGTGGTCACAGACGCGCCCAAAAATAACCGCCCGAAGGCCGGGGCGCCAAGTTCGTCCAGCGGAAAAAGGCTACAAAAACGGGTGGGCTATAGCCTTGGGTGGTGGGGCTGGCCAACTTCGTCCACCGGACTCGGAATGGGGCGAGACTTTGCGAGCGGCCTCCGTGTGCCAAAAATAGGCCACGGGCACAGCCGCGCCCAAAAATAACCGCCCGAAGGCCGGGGCGCCAAGTTCGTCCAACGGAAAAAGGCCACAAATACGGGTGGGCTATAGCCTTGGGGGGTGGGGCTGGCCAAGTTCGTCCGCCGGACTCGGAATGGGGCGAGACCTTGCGAGCGGCCTCCGTATGCCAAAAATAGGCAGCGGGCAGAGCAGCGCCCTAAAATAACTGCCCGAAGGCTGAGGCGCCAAGTTCGTCCAGCGGAAAAAGGCCATAGAAACGGATGGGCTATAGCCTTTGGGGGTGTGGCTGGCCAAGTTCGTCCGCCGGACTCGGAATGGGGTGAGACTTTGTGAGAGGCCTGTGTGTGCCAAAAATGGGCCATGGGCCCAGCCGCGCCCAAAAATAACCGCCCGAAGGCCGGGGCGCCAAGTTCGTCCAGCGGAAAAAGGCCACAAAATTGGGTGGGCTATAGCCTTGGGGGGTGGGGCTGGCCAAGTTCGTCCGCCGGACTCGGAATGGGATGAGACTTTGCGATCGGCCTCCGTGCGTGAAAAATAGGACGCGGGCACAGCCGGCCCCAAAAATAACCTCCCGAAGGCCGGGGCTCCAAGTTCGTCCTGTGGAAAAAGAACACAAAAACGGGTGGGCTATAGCCTTGGGTGGTGGGGCTGGCGCTGGCCAAGTTCGTCCGCCGGACTCGGAATGGGACGAGACTATGCGAGCGGCCTCCGTGTGCCAAAAATAGGCCGTGGGCACAGCCGCGTCCAAAAAATAACCGTCCGAAGCCCGGGGCGCCAAGTTCGTCCAGCGGAAAAAGGCCACAAAAACGGGTGGGCTATAGCCTTGGGGGGTGGGGCTGGCGAAGTTCGTCTGCTGGACTCGGAATGGGGCGAGACTTTGCGAGCGGCCTCCGTGTACCAAAAATAGGCCGCGGGCACAGCCGCGCCCAAAAAATAACCGGCCGAAGCTCGGGGCGCCAAGTTTGTCCAGCGGAAAAAGGACACAAAAACGGGTGGGCTATAGCCTTGGGTGGTGGGGCTGGCGAAGTTCGTCTGCTGGACTCGGAATGGGGCGAGACTTTGCGAGCGGCCTCCGTGTACCAAAAATAGGCCGCGGGCACAGCCGCGCCCAAAAAATAACCGTCCGAAGCTCGGGGCGCCAAGTTCGTCCAGCGGAAAAAGGCCACAAAAACGGGTGGGCTATAGCCTTGGGGGGTGGGGCTGGCCAAGTTCGTCCGCCGGGCTCGGAATGGAGTGAGACTTTGCGAGCGGCCTCCTTGTGCCAAAAATAGGCCGCGGGCTCAGGCGCGCCCAAAAATAACCGCCCGAAGGCCGGGGCGCCAAGTTCGTCCAGCGGAAAAAGGCCACAAAAACGGGTGGGCTATAGCCTTGGGGGGTGGGGCTGGCCAAGTTCGTCCTCCAAACTCGGAATGGGGCGAGACTTTTCGAGCGGACTCCTTGTGCCAATAATAGGCCGCGGGCTCAGCTGCGCCCAAAAATAACCGCCCGAAGGCCGGGGTGCCAAGTTCGTCCAGCGGAAAAAGGCCACAAAAACGGGTGGGCTATAGCCTTGGGGGGTGGGGCTGGCCAAGTTCGTCCGCCGGGCTCGGAATGGAGTGAGACTTTGCGAGCGGCCTCCTTGTGCCAAAAATAGGCCGCGGGCTCAGGCGCGCCCAAAAATAACCGCCCGAAGGCCAGGGCGCCAAGTTCGTCCAGCGGAAAAAGGCCACAAAAACGGGTGGGCTATAGCCTTGGGGGGTGGACTGGCCAAGTTCGTCCGCCGGGCTCGGATTGGGGCGAGACTTTGCGAGTGGCCTCCGTGTGATAAAATTCGGACGCGGGCAGAGCCGCGCTTAAAAATAACCACCCGAAGGCCAGGTCGCCAAGTTCGTCCAGCGGAAAAAGGCCACAAAAACGGGTGGGCTGAAGCCTTGGCAGGTGGGGCTGGCCAACTTCGTCCGACGGACTCGGAATGGGGCAAACCTTTGCGAGCGGCCGCCGTGTGCCAAAAAGAGGCCGTGGTCACAGACGCGCCCAAAAATAACCGCCCGAAGGCCGGGGCGCCAAGTTCGTCCAGCGGAAAAAGGCTACAAAAACGGGTGGGCTATAGCCTTGGGTGGTGGGGCTGGCCAACTTCGTCCACCGGACTCGGAATGCGGCGAGACTTTGCGAGCGGCCTCCGTGTGCCAAATATAGGCCGCGGGCACAGCCGCGCCCAAAAATAACCGCCCGAAGGCCGGGGCGCCAAGTTCGTCCAACGGAAAAAGACCACAAAAACGGGTGGGCTATAGCCTTGGGGGGTGGGGCTGGCCAAGTTCGTCCGCCGGACTCGGAATGGGGCGAGACCTTGCGAGCGGCCTCCGTATGCCAAAAACAGGCAGCGGGCACAGCAGCGCCCTAAAATAACTGCCCGAAGGCCGAGGCGCCAAGTTCGTCCAGCGGAAAAAGGCCATAGAAACGGATGGGCTATAGCCTTTGGGGGTGTGGCTGGCCAAGTTCGTCCGCCGGACTCGGAATGGGGTGAGACTTTGTGAGAGGCCTGTGTGTGCCAAAAATAGGCCATGGTCCTAGCCGCGCCCAAAAATAACCGCCCGAAGGCCGGGGCGCCTAGTTCGTCCAGCGGAAAAAGGCCACAAAATTGGGTGGGCTATAGCCTTGGGGGGTGGGGCTGGCCAACTTCGTCCGCCGGACTCGGAATGGGATGAGACTTTGCGATCGGCCTCCGTGCGCGAAAAATAAGACGCGGGCACAGCCGGCCCCAAAAATAACCTCCCGAAGGCCGGGGCTCCAAGTTCGTCCTGTGGAAAAAGAACACAAAAACGGGTGGGCTATAGCCTTGGGTGGTGGGGCTGGCGCTGGCCAAGTTCGTCCGCCGGACTCGGAATGGGACGAGACTATGCGAGCGGCCTCCGTGTGCCAAAAATAGGCCGTGGGCACAGCCGCGTCCAAAAAATAACCGTCCGAAGCCCGGGGCGCCAAGTTCGTCCAGCGGAAAAAGGCCACAAAAACGGGTGGGCTATAGCCTTGGGGGGTGGGGATGGCGAAGTTCGTCTGCTGGACTCGGAATGGAGCGAGACTTTGCGAGCGGCCTCCGTGTACCAAAAATAGGCTGCGGGCACAGCCGTGCCCAAAAAATAACCGTCCGAAGCTCGGGGCGCCAAGTTCATCCAGCGGAAAAAGGCCACAAAAACGGGTGGGCTATAGCCTTGGGGGGTGGGGGTGGCCAACTTCGTCCGCCGGACTCGGAATGGCGCGAGACTTTGCGAGGCACCTCCATGTGCCAAAAATAGGCCGCGGGTACAGCTGCGCCCAAACATACCCGCCCGAAGGCCGGGGCGCCAAGTTCGTCCAGCGGAAAAAGGCCACAAAAAAGGGTGGGCTATAGCCTTGGGGGGTGGGGCTGGCCAACTTCGTCCGCCGGACTCGGAATGGTGCGAGACTTTGCGAGGTGCCTCCATGTGCCAAAAATAGGCCACGGGCACAGCCACGCCAAAAAATACCAGCCCGAAGGCCGGGGCGCCAAGTTCGTCCAGCGGAAAACGGCCACAAAAACGGGTGGGGTATAGCCTTGGGAGGTGCGGCTGGCCAACTTCGTCCGCCGGACTAGGAATGGCGCGAGACTTTGCGAAGCGCCTCCGTGTGCCAAAAATAGGCCGCGGGCAGAGCCGCGCTCCAAAAAAACCCGTACGAAGGCCGGGGCGACAAGTTCGTCCAGCCGAAAAAGGCCACAAAAACAGGTGGGCTATAGCCTTGGGGGGTGGGGCTGGCCAACTTCGTCCGCCGGACTCGGAATGGCGCGAGACTTTGCGAGGCGCCTCCGTGTGGCAAAAATAGGCCGCGGGCACAGCAGCGCCCAAAAATACCCGCCCGAAGGCCGGGGCGCCAAGTTCGTCCAGCGGAAAAAGGCCACAAAACGGGTGGGCTATAGCCTTGGGGGCTGGGGATGGCGAAGTTCGTCTGCTGGACTCGGAATGGAGCGAGACTTTGCGAGCGGCCTCCGTGTACCAAAAATAGGCTGCGGGCACAGCCGTGCCCAAAAAATAACCGTCCGAAGCTCGGGGCGCCAAGTTCATCCAGCGGAAAAAGGCCACAAAAACGGGTGGGCTATAGCCTTGGGGGGTGGGGGTGGCCAACTTCGTCCGCCGGACTCGGAATGGCGCGAGACTTTGCGAGGCACCTCCATGTGCCAAAAATAGGCCGCGGGTACAGCTGCGCCCAAACATACCCGCCCGAAGGCCGGGGCGCCAAGTTCGTCCAGCGGAAAAAGGCCACAAAAAAGGGTGGGCTATAGCCTTGGGGGGTGGGGCTGGCCAACTTCGTCCGCCGGACTCGGAATGGTGCGAGACTTTGCGAGGTGCCTCCATGTGCCAAAAATAGGCCACGGGCACAGCCACGCCAAAAAATACCAGCCCGAAGGCCGGGGCGCCAAGTTCGTCCAGCGGAAAACGGCCACAAAAACGGGTGGGGTATAGCCTTGGGAGGTGCGGCTGGCCAACTTCGTCCGCCGGACTAGGAATGGCGCGAGACTTTGCGAAGCGCCTCCGTGTGCCAAAAATAGGCCGCGGGCAGAGCCGCGCTCCAAAAAAACCCGTACGAAGGCCGGGGCGACAAGTTCGTCCAGCCGAAAAAGGCCACAAAAACAGGTGGGCTATAGCCTTGGGGGGTGGGGCTGGCCAACTTCGTCCGCCGGACTCGGAATGGCGCGAGACTTTGCGAGGCGCCTCCGTGTGGCAAAAATAGGCCGCGGGCACAGCAGCGCCCAAAAATACCCGCCCGAAGGCCGGGGCGCCAAGTTCGTCCAGCGGAAAAAGGCCACAAAACGGGTGGGCTATAGCCTTGGGGGCTGGGGCAGGCCCACTTCGTCCGCCGGACTCAGAATGGCGCGAGACTTTGCGAGACGCCTCCATGTGCCAAAAATAGGCCGCGGGCACCGGCGCACCCAAAAATACCCGCCCGAAGGCCGGGGCGCCAAGTTCGTCCAGCGGAAAACGGCCACAAAAACGGGTGGGGTATAGCCTTGGGGGGTGCGGCTGGCCAACTTCGTCTGCCGGACTCGAATTGGCGCGAGACTTTGCGAGGCACATCCGTGTGCCAAAATTAGGCCGCGGGCACAGCCGCGCCAAAAAATACCCGCCCGAAGGCCGGGGCGCCTAGTTCGTCCAGCGGAAAAAGGCCACAAAAACGGGTGGGCTATAGCCTTGGGGGTGGGGCTGGCCAACTTCGTCCGCCGGACTCGTAATGGCGCGAAACTTTGCGAGGCGCCTCCGTGTACCAAAAATAGGCCGTGGTCACAGCCGCGCCCAAAAATACCCGCCTGAAGGCCGGGTCGCCAAGTTCGTCCAGCGGAAATAGGCCACAACAACGGGTGGGCTATAGCCTTGGGGGGTGGGGCTGGCCAACTTCGTCCGCCGGACTCGGAATGGAGCGAGACTTTGCGAGGCACCTCCGTGTGCCAAAATTAGGCCGCAGGCACAACCGCGCCAAAAAATACCCGTCCGAAGGCCGGGGCACCTAGTTCGTCCAGCGGTAAAAGGCCACAAAAACGGGTGGGCTATAACCTTGGGGGGTGGGGCTGGCCAACTTCGTCCGCCGGACTCGGAATGGAGCGACACTTTGCGAGGCACCTCCGTCTGCCAAAAATAGGCCGCGGGCACAGTCGCGTCCAAAAATACCCGCCCGAAGGCTGGGGCGCCAAGTTCGTCCAGCGGAAAAAGGCCACAAAAACGGGTGGACTATAGCCTTGGGGGGTGGGGCCGGCCCACTTCGTCCGCCGGACTCGGAACTGTGCGAGACTTTGCGAGGCGCCTTCGTGTACCAATAATAGGCCGCGAGCACAGCCGTACCCAAAAATACCCGCCCAAAGGCCGAGGTGCCAAGTTCATCCAGCGGAAAAAGGCCACAAAAACGGGTGGGCTATAGCCTTGGGGGGTTGGGCTGGCCAACTTCGTCCGCCGGACTCGGAATGGTGCGAGACTTTGCGAGGCGCCTCCGTGTACCAAAAATAGGCCGCAGGCACAGACGCGTCCAAAACTACCCGCCCGAAGGCCGGGGCGCCAAGTTCGTCCAGCGGAAAATGGCCACAAAAATGGGTGGGCTATAGCCTTGGGGGGTGGGGCCGGCCCACTTCGTCCGCCGGACTCGGAACTGTGCGAGACTTTGCGAGGCGCCTCCGGGTACCAATAATAGGCCGCGAGCACAGCCGCACCCAAAAATACCCGGCTAAAGGCCGAGGTGCCAAGTTCATCCAGCAGAAAAAGGCCACAAAAACGGATGGGCTATAGCCTTGGGGGGTGGGGCTGGCCAACTTCGTCCGCCGGACTCGGAATGGCGCGAGACTTTGCGAGGTACCTCCGTGTTCCAAAAATAGGCCGCGGGCACAGCCGCGCCCAAAAATACCCACCCGAAAGCAGGGGCGCCAAGTTCATCCAGCGGAAAAAGGCCACAAAAATGGGTGGGCTATAGCCTTGGGGGGTGGGGCCGGCCCACTTCGTCCGCCGGACGCGAAATGGCGGTCGACTTTGCGAGGCACCTCCGTGTGCCAAAAATAGGCCGCGGACACAGCCGCACCAAAAAATACCCGCCCGAAGGCCGGGGCGCCAAGTTCGTCCAGCGGAAAAAGGCCACAAAAACGGGTGGGCTATAGCCTTGGGGGGTGGGGCTGGCCAACTTCGTCCGCCGGACTCGGAATGGCGCGAGACTTTGCGAGGCGCCTCCGTGTGCAAAAAATAGGCCGCGGGCACAGCCGTGCCCAAAAATACCAGCCCGAAGGCCGGGGCGCCAAGTTCGTCCAGCGGATAAAGGCCACAAAAACGGGTGGGCTATAGCCTTGGGGGGTGGGGCTGGACAACTTTGACCGCCGGACTCGGAATGGCGCGAGACTTTACGAGGGGCCTCCGTGCACCAAAAATAGGCCGCGGGCACAGCCGCGCCCAAAAATACCCGCCCGAAGGCCGGGGCTCCAAATTTGTCCAGCGGAAAAAGGCCACAAAAACGGGTGGGCTATAGCCTTGGGGGGTGGGGCTGGCCAACTTCGTCCGCCGGACTCGGAATGGTACGAGACTTTGCGAGGCGCCTCCGTGTACCAAAAATAGGCCGCAGGCACAGACGCGCCCAAAACTACCCGCCCGAAGGCCGGGGCGCCAAGTTCGTCCAGCGGAAAAAGGCCACAAAAATGGGTGGGCTATAGCCTTGGGGGGTGGGGCCGGCCCACTTCATCCGCCGGACTCGGAACTGCGCGAGACTTTGCGAGGCGCCTCCGTGTACCAATAATAGGCCGTGAGCACAGCCGCACCCAAAAATACCCGGCTAAAGGCCGAGGTGCCAAGTTCATCCAGTGGAAAAAGGCCACAAAAACGGATGGGCTATAGCCTTGGGGGGTGGGGCTGGCCAACTTCGTCCGCCGGACTCGGAATGGCGCGAGACATTGCGAGGTACCTCCGTGTTCCAAAAATAGGCCGCGGGCACAGCCGCGCCCAAAAATACCCACCCGAAAGCAGGGGCGCCAAGTTCATCCAGCGGAAAAAGGCCACAAAAATGGGTGGGCTATAGCCTTGGGGGGTGGGGCCGGCCCACTTCGTCCGCCGGACGCGAAATGGCGGTCGACTTTGCGAGGCACCTCCGTGTGCCAAAAATAGGCCACGGACACAGCCGCACCAAAAAATACCCGCCCGAAGGCCGGGGCGCCAAGTTCGTCCAGCGGAAAAAGGCCACAAAAACGGGTGGGCTATAGCCTTGGGGGGTGGGGCTGGACAACTTCGTCCGCGGACTCGGAATGGCGCGAGACTTTGCGAGGCGCCTCCGTGTGCAAAAAATAGGCCGCGGGCACAGCCGTGCCCAAAAATACCAGCCCGAAGGCCGGGGCGCCAAGTTCGTCCAGCGGATAAAGGCCACAAAAACGGGTGGGCTATAGCCTTGGGGGGTGGGGCTGGACAACTTTGACCGCCGGACTCGGAATGGCGCGAGACTTTACGAGGGGCCTCCGTGCACCAAAAATAGGCCGCGGGCACAGCCGCGCCCAAAAATACCCGCCCGAAGGCCGGGGCTCCAAATTTGTCCAGCGGAAAAAGGCCACAAAAACGGGTGGGCTATAGCCTTGGGGGGTGGGGCTGGCCAACTTCGTCCGCCGGACTCGGAATGGTACGAGACTTTGCGAGGCGCCTCCGTGTACCAAAAATAGGCCGCAGGCACAGACGCGCCCAAAACTACCCGCCCGAAGGCCGGGGCGCCAAGTTCGTCCAGCGGAAAAAGGCCACAAAAATGGGTGGGCTATAGCCTTGGGGGGTGGGGCCGGCCCACTTCATCCGCCGGACTCGGAACTGCGCGAGACTTTGCGAGGCGCCTCCGTGTACCAATAATAGGCCGTGAGCACAGCCGCACCCAAAAATACCCGGCTAAAGGCCGAGGTGCCAAGTTCATCCAGTGGAAAAAGGCCACAAAAACGGATGGGCTATAGCCTTGGGGGGTGGGGCTGGCCAACTTCGTCCGCCGGACTCGGAATGGCGCGAGACATTGCGAGGTACCTCCGTGTTCCAAAAATAGGCCGCGGGCACAGCCGCGCCCAAAAATACCCACCCGAAAGCAGGGGCGCCAAGTTCATCCAGCGGAAAAAGGCCACAAAAATGGGTGGGCTATAGCCTTGGGGGGTGGGGCCGGCCCACTTCGTCCGCCGGACGCGAAATGGCGGTCGACTTTGCGAGGCACCTCCGTGTGCCAAAAATAGGCCACGGACACAGCCGCACCAAAAAATACCCGCCCGAAGGCCGGGGCGCCAAGTTCGTCCAGCGGAAAAAGGCCACAAAAACGGGTGGGCTATAGCCTTGGGGGGTGGGGCTGGCCAACTTCGTCCGCCGGACTCGGAATGGCGCGAGACTTTGCGAGGCGCCTCCGTGTGCAAAAAATAGGCCGCGGGCACAGCCGTGCCCAAAAATACCAGCCCGAAGGCCGGGGCGCCAAGTTCGTCCAGCGGATAAAGGCCACAAAAACGGGTGGGCTATAGCCTTGGGGGGTGGGGCTGGACAACTTTGACCGCCGGACTCGGAATGGCGCGAGACTTTACGAGGGGCCTCCGTGCACCAAAAATAGGCCGCGGGCACAGCCGCGCCCAAAAATACCCGCCCGAAGGCCGGGGCGCCGAGATCGTCCAGCGGAAAGAGGCCACAAAAACGGGTGGGCTATAGCCTTGGGGGGTGGGGCTGGCCAACTTCGTCCGCCGGACTCGGAATGGTGCGAGACTTTGCGAGGCGCCTCTGTGTACCAAAAATAGGCCGCAGGCACAGACGCGCCCAAAACTACCCGCCCGAAGGCCGGGGCGCCAAGTTCGTCCAGCGGAAAAAGGCCACAAAAATGGGTGGGCTATAGCCTTGGGGGGTAGGGCCGGCCCACTTCATCCGCCGGACTCGGAACTGCGCGAGACTTTGCGAGGCGCCTCCGTGTACCAATAATAGGCCGTGAGCACAGCCGCACCCAAAAATACCCGGCTAAAGGCCGAGGTGCCAAGTTCATCCATTGGAAAAAGCCCACAAAAACGGATGGGCTATAGCCTTGGGGGGTGGGGCTGGCCAACTTCGTCCGCCGGACTCGGAATGGCGCGAGACATTGCGAGGTACCTCCGTGTTCCAAAAATAGGCCGCGGGCACAGCCGCGCCCAAAAATACCCACCCGAAAGCCGGGGCGCCAAGTTCATCCAGCGGAAAAAGGCCACAAAAATGGGTGGGCTATAGCCTTGGGGGGTGGGGCCGGCCCACTTCGTCCGCCGGACGCGAAATGGCGGACGACTTTGCGAGGCACCTCCGTGTGCCAAAAATAGGCCGCGGACACAGCCGCACCAAAAAATACCCGCCCGAAGTCCGGGGCGCCAAGTTCGTCCAGCGGAAAAAGGCCACAAAAACGGGTGGTCTATAGCCTTGGGGGGTGGGGCAGGCCAACTTCGTCCGCTGGACTCGGAATGGCGCGAGACTTTGTGAGGCGCCTCCGTGTGCAAAAAATAGGCCGCGGGCACAGCCGTGCCCAAAAATACCCGCCCGAAGGCCTGGGCGCCAAGTTCGTCCAGCGGTAAAAGGCCATAAAAACGGGTGGGCTATAGCCTGGGGGGGTGGGGCATGCCAACTTCGTCCGCCGGACGCGAAATGGCGCGCGACTTTGCGAGGCACCTCCGTGTGCCAAAAATAGGCCACGGACACAGCCGCACCAAAAAATACCCGCCCGAAGGCCGGAGCGCCAAGTTCGTCCAGCGGAAAAAGGCCACAAAAACGGGTGGTCTATAGCCTTGGGGGGTGGGGCTGGCCAACTTCGTCCGGCGGACGCGAAATGGCGCGCGACTTTGCGAGGCACCTCCGTGTGCCAAAAACAAGCCGCGGACACAGCCGCACCAAAAAATTCCCACCCGAAGGACGGGGCGCCAAGTTCGTCCAGCGGAAAAAGGCCACAAAAACGGGTGGTCTATAGCCTTGGGGGGTGGGGCTGGCCAACTTCGTCCGCTGGACTCGGAATGGCGCGAGACTTTGCGAGGCGCCTCCGTGTGCAAAAAATTGGCCGCGATCACAGCCGCACCCAAAAATACCGGCGCGAAGGCCGGGGCGCCAAGTTCGTCCAGCGGTAAAAGGCCATAAAAACGGGTGGGCTATAGCCTGGGGGGGTGGGGCAGGCCAACTTCGTCCGCCGGACGTGAAATGGCGCGCGACTTTGCGAGGCACCTCTGTGTGCCAAAAATAGGCCACGGACACAGCCGCACCAAAAAATACCCGCCCGAAGGCCGGGGCGCCAAGTTCGTCCAGCGGAAAAAGGCCACAAAAACGGGTGGTCTATAGCCTTGGGGGGTGGGGCTGGCCAACTTCGTCCGCTGGACTCGGAATGGCGCGAGACTTTGCGAGGCGCCTCCGTGTGCAAAAAATAGGCCGCGGGCACAGCCGTGCCCAAAAATACCCGCCCGAAGGCCGGGGCGCCAAGTTCGTCCAGCGGAAAAAGGCCACAAAAACGGGTGGTCTATAGCCTTGGGGGGTTGGGCTGGCCAACTTCGTCCGCCAGACTCGGAATGGCGCGAGACTTTGCGAGGTGCCTCCGTGTGCAAAAAATAGGCCGCGGGCACAGCCGTGCCAAAAAATACCCGCCCGAAGGCCGGGGTGCCAAGTTCGTACAGCGGTAAAAGGCCATAAAAACGGGTGGGCTATAGCCTGGGGGGGTGGGGCTGGCCAACTTCGTCTGCCGGCTGCGAAATGGCGCGCGACTTTGCGAGGCACCTCCGTGTGCCAAAAATAAGCCACGGACACAGCCGCACCAAAAAATACGAGCCCGAAGGCCGGGGCGTCAAGTTCGTCCAGCGGAAAAAGGCCACAAAAATGGGTGGTCTATAGCCTTGGGGGGTGGGGCTGGCCAACTTCGTCCGCTGGACTCGGAATGGCCCGAGAATTGGCGAGGTGCCTCCGTGTGCCAAAAATAGGCCGCGGACACAGCCGCGTCCAAAAATTCACGCCCGAAGGCCGGCGCGCGAAGTTCGTCCAGCGGAAAAAGGCCACAAAAACGGGTGGGCTATAGCCTTGGGGGGTGGGGAAGGCCAACTTCGTCCACCGGACGTGAAATGGCGCGCGACTTTGCGAGGAACCTCCGTGTGCCAAAAATAGGCCGCGGACACAGCCGCACCAAAAAATACCCGCCCGAAGGCCGGGGCGCCAAGTTCGTCCAGCGGAAAAAGGCCACAAAAACGGGTGGTCTATAGCCTTGGGGGGTGGGGCTGGCCAACTTCGTCCGCCGGACTCGGAATGGCGCGAGACTTTGGGAGGTGCCTCCGTGTGCAAAAAATAGGCCGCGGGCACAGCCGCACCCAAAAATACCCACCCGAAGGCCGGGGCGCCAAGTTCGTCCAGCGGATAAAGGCCACAAAAACGGGTGGGCTATAGCCTTGGGGGGTGGGGCTGGCCAACTTCGACCGCCGGACTCGGAATGGCGGGAGACTTTACGAGGGGCCTCCGTGTGCGCAAAATAGGCCGCGGGCGTAGCCGCGCCCAAAATTACCCGCCCGAAGGCCGGGGCTCCAAATTTGTCCAGCGGAAAAAGGCCACAAAAACGGGTGGGCTATAGCCTTGGGGGGTGGGGCCGGCCCACTTCGTCCGCCGGACTCGGAACTGCGCGAGACTTTGCGAGGCGCCTTTGTGTACCAATAATAGGCCGCGAGCACAGCCGTACCCAAAAATACCCGCCCAAAGGCCGAGGTGCCAAGTTCATCCAGCGGAAAAAGGCCACAAAAACGGGTGGGCTATAGCCTTGGGGGGTGGGGCTGCCCAACTTCGTCCGCCGGACTCGGAATGGCGCGAGACTTTGCGAGGCGCCTCCGTGTGCGAAAAATAGGCCGCGGTCACAGCCGCGCCCAAAAATACCCGCCCGAAGGCGAGGGAGCCAAGTTCGTCCAGCGGAAAAAGGCCACAAAAACGGGTGGGTTATAGCCTTGAGGGGTGGGGCTGGCCAGCTTCGTCTGTCGGACTCGGAATGGCGCGAGACTTTGCGAGGCGCCTCCGTGTGCAAAAAATAGGCCGCGGGCACAGCCGTGCCCAAAAATACCCGCCCAAAGGCCGGGGCGCCAAGTTCGTCCAGCGGAAAAAGGCCACAAAATCGGGTGGGCTATAGCCTTGGGGGGTGGGGCTGGCCAACTTCGTCCGCCGGACTCGGAATGGGACGACACTTTGCGAGGCGCCTCCGTGTGCTAAAAATAGGCCGCGCACACAGCCGCGCTAAAAAATACAAGCCCGAAGGCCGGGGCGCCATGTTCGTCCAGCGGAAAAAGGCCACAAAAACAGGTGGGCTATAGCCTTGGGGAGTGGGGCTGGCCAGCTTCGTCCGCTGGACTCGGAATGGCGCGAGACTTTGCGAGGCACCTCTGTGTGCCAACAATACCCGCCGCGGGTACAGCCGTGCCCAAAAATACCCGCCCGAAGGCCGAGGCGCCAAGTTCGTCCAGCGGAAAAAGGCCACAAAAACGGGTGGGCTATAGCCTTGGGGGGTGGGGCAGGCCGACTTCGTCCGCCGGACTCGGATTGGCGCGAGACTTTTTTAGGGGCCTCCGTGTGCCAAAAATAGGCCGCGGACACAGCCGCGCCCAAAAATAACCGCCCGAAGGCCGGGGCGCCAAGTTCGTCCAGCGGAAAAAGGCCACAAAAACGGGTGGGCTATAGCCTTGGGAGGTGGGGCTGGCCAACTTCGTCCGCCGGACTCGGAATGGCGCGAGACTTTGCGAGGGCCCTCCGTGTGCTAAAAATAGTCCCAGGGCACAGCCGCGAACAAAAATAACCACACGAAGGACGGGGCGCCAAGTTCGTCCAGCGGAAAAAGGCCACAAAAACGGGTGGGCTATAGCCTTGGGGGGTGGGGCTGGCCAACTTCGTCCGCCGGACTCGGAATGGCGCGAGACTTTGCGAGGCGCCTCCGTGTGCGAAAAATAGGCCGCGGTCACAGCCGCGCCCAAAAATACCCGCCCGAAGGCGAGGGAGCCAAGTTCGTCCAGCGGAAAAAGGCCACAAAAACGGGTGGGCTATAGCCTTGGGGGGTGGGGCTGGCCAACTTCGTCCGCCGGACTCGGAATGGCGCGAGACTTTGCGAGGGGCCTCCGTGTGCCAAAAATAGGTCGCGGGCTCAGCCGGGCCCAAAAATAACCGCCCGAAGGCCGGGGCGCGAAGTTCGTCCAGCGGAAAAAGGCCACAAAAATGGGAGGGCTATAGCCTTGGGGGGTGGGGCAGGCCGACTTCGTCCGCCGGACTCGGAATGGCGCGAGACTTTGTTAGGGGCCTCCGTGTGCAAAAAATAGGCCGCGGACACAGCCGCGCAGAAAAATAACAGCCCGAAGGCCGGGGCGCCAAGTTCGTCCAGCGGAAAAAGGCCACAAAAACGGTTGGGTTATAGCCTTGGGAGGTGGGGCTGGCCAACTTCGTCCGCCGGACTCGGAATGGCGCGAGATTTTGCGAGGGCCCTCCGTGTGCCAAATATAGGCCGCGGGCACAGCCACACCCAAATATAACACCCGGAAGGTCGGCGCGCCCAAACCCCCCAGCGGAAAAATGGCCAAAAAACGGGTGGGCTATAGCCTTGGGGGGAGGGGCTTGCCAACTTCGTCCGCCGGACTCGGAATGGGGCGAGACTTTGCGAACGGCCTCCGCGTGCCAAAAATAGGCAGCGAGAACAGCCGCGCCCAAAAATAACCCCCCGAAGGTCGGCGCGCCCAAACCCCCCAGCGGAAAAATGGACAAAAAACGGGTCCGCTATAGCCTTGGGGGGAGGGGCTGGCCGACTTCGTCCGCCGGACTCGGAATGGGGCGAGACATTGCGAGCGGCCTCCACGTGCCAAAACTAGGCCGCGGGCACAGCCGCGCCCAAAAATAACCCCCCGAAGGTCGGCGCGCCCAAACGCCCCAGCGGAAAAATGGCCAAAAAACGGGTGCGCTATAGCCTTGGGGGGAGGGGCTGGCTAACTTCGTCCGCCGGACTCGGAATGGGACGAGACATTGCGAGCGGCCTCCGCGTGTTAAAAATAGGCCGCGGGCACAGCTGTGCCCAAAAATAACCCCCCGAAGGTCGGCGCGCCCAAACCCCCCAGCGGAAAAATGGCCAAAAAACAGGTGCGCTATAGCCTTGGGTGGAGGGGCTGGCCAACTTCGTCCGCCGGACTAGGAATGGGGCGAGACTTTGCGAGCGGACTCCGCATGCCAAAAATAGGCTACGGGCACAGCCGCGCCAAAAAATAATCCCCCGAAGGTCGGCGCGCCCAAACCCCCCAGCGGAAAAATGGCCAAAAAACGGGTGCGCTATAGCCTTGGGGGGAGGGGCTGGCCAACTTCGTCCGCCGGACTCGGAATGGGGCGAGACATTGCGAACGGCCTCAGCGTGCCAAAACTAGGCCGCGGGCACAGCCGCGCCCAAAAATAACCCCCCGAAGGTCGGCGCGCCCAAACCCCCCAGCGGAAAAATGGCCAAAAAACGGGTGCGCTATAGCCTTGGGGGGAGGGGCTGGCCGACTTCGTCCGCCGGACTCGGAATGGGGCGAGACTTTGCGAGTGGACTCCGCGAGCCAAAAATAGGCCGTGGGAACAGCCGCGGCCAAAAATACAAACCCGAAGGTCGGCGCGCCCAAACCCCCCAGCGGAAAAATGGCCAAAAAACGGGTGCGCGATAGCCTTGGGGGGAGGGGCTGGCCAACTTCGTCCGCCGGACTCGGAATGGGGTGAGACATTGCGAGTGGCCTCCGCGTGCCAAAACTAGGCCGTGGGCACAGCCGCGCCCAAAAATAACCCCCCGAAGCTCGGCGCGCCCAAACCCCCCAGCGGAAAAATGGCCAGAAAACGCGTGCGCTATAGCCTTGGGGGGAGGGGCTGGCCAACTTCGTCCGCCGGACTCGGAATGGGGCGATACTTTGCGAGCGGCCTCCGCGTGTAAAAAATAGGCCGCTGGCAGAGCCGCGTCCAAAAATAAAGCCCCGAAGGTCGGCGCGCCCAAACGCCCCAGCGGAAAAATGGCAAAAAAACGGGTGCGCTATAGCCTTGGGGGGAGGGGCTGGCCAACTTCGCCGGACTCGGAATGGGGTGAGACTTTACGAGTGGCCTCCGCGTGCCAAAAATAGGCCGCGGGCACAGCCGTACTAAAAAATAACCCCCCGAAGGTCGGCGCGCCCAAACCCCCCTGCGGAAAAATGGCCAAAAAACGGGTGCGCTATAGCCTTGGCGAGATGGGCTGGCCTACTTTGTCCGCCGGACTCGGAATGGGGCGAGACTTTGCGAGCGGCCTCCGCATGCCAAAAATAGGCTACGGGCACAGCTGCGCCCAAAAATAATCCCCCGAAGGTCGGCGCGCCCAAACCCCCCAGCGGAAAAATGGCCAAAAAACGGGTGCGCTATAGCCTTGGGGGGAGGGGCTGGCCAACTTCGTCCGCCGGACTCGGAATGGGGTGAGACTTTGCGAGCGGCCTCCGCATGCCAAAAATAGGCCGCAGGCACAGCCGCACCCAAAAATAACCCCCCGAAGGTCGGCGCGCCCAAACCCCCCAGCGGAAAAAAGGCCAAAAAACGGGTGCGCTATAGCCTTGGGGGGAGGGGCTGGCCAACTTCGTCCGCCGGACTCGGAATGGGGCGAGACTTTGCGAGCGGCCTCCGCGTGCCAAAAATAGGCCGCGGGCACAGCCGCGCCCAAAAATAAACCCCCGAAGGTCGGCGCGCCCAAAACCCCCAGCGGGAAATTGGCCAAAAAATGGGTCCGCTATAGCCTTGGGGGGAGGGGCTTGCCAACTTCGTCCGCCGGACTCGGAATGGGGCGAGACATTACGATCGGCGTCTGCGTGCCAAAAATAGGCAGCGGGTACAGCCGCGCCCAAAAATAACCCTCCGAAGGTCGGCGCGCCCAAACCCCCCAGCGGAAAAATGGCCAAAAAACGGGTGCGCTATAGCCTTGGGGGGAGGGGCTGGCCAACTTCGTCCGCCGGACTCGGAATGGGGCGAGACATGGCGAGCGGCCTCCGCGTGCCAAAAATAGGCCGCAGGCACAGCCGCACCCAAAAACACCCCCCCGAAGGTCGGCGCGCCCAAACCCCCCTGCGGAAAAATGGCCAAAAAACGGGTGCGCTATAGCCTTGGGGGGACGGGCTGGCCAGCTTCGTCCGCCGGACTCGGAATGGGGCGAGACTTTACGAGCGGCCTCCGCGTGCCAAAAATAGGCCGCGGGCACAGCCGCGCCCAAAAATAAACCCCCGAAGGTCGGCGCGCCCAAACCCCCCAGCGGAAAAATGGCCAAAAAACGGGTGCGCTATAGCCTTGGGGGGAGGGGCTTGCCAACTTCGTCCGCCGGACTCGGAATGGGGCGAGACATTGCGAGCGGCCTCCGCGTGCCAAAACTAGGCCGCAGGCACACCCGCGCCCAAAAATAACCCCCCGAAGGTCGGCGCGCTCAAACCCCCCTGCGGAAAAATGGCCAAAAAACGGGTGCGCTATACCCTTGGGGGGACGGGCTGGCCAGCTTCGTCCGCCGGACTCGGAATGGGGGGAGACTTTGCGAGCGGCCTCTGCATGCCAAAAATAGGCCACGGGTACAGCCGTGCCCAAAAATAACGCCCCGAAGGTCGGCGCGCCCAAACCCCCCAGCGGAAAAAAGGCCAAAAAACGGGTGCGCTATAGCCTTGGGGGGAGGGGCTGGCCAACTTCGTCCGCCGGACTCGGAATGGGGCGAGACTTTGCGAGCGGCCTCCGCGTGCCAAAAATAGGCCGCGGGCACAGCCGGGCCCAAAAATAAACCCCCGAAGGTCGGCGCGTCCAAACCCCCCAGCGGAAAAATGGCCAAAAAACGGGTGCGCTATAGCCTTTGGGGGAGGGGCTTGCCAACTTCGTCCGCCGGACTCGGAATGGGGTGAGACATTGCGAGCGGCCTCCGCATGCCAAAACTAGGCCGCGGGCACAGCCGCGCCCAAAAATAATGCCCCGAAGGTCGGCGCGCCCAAACCCCCCAGCGGAAAAATGGCCAAAAAACGGGTTGGCTATAGCCTTGGGCGGTGGGGCTGGTCCACTTCGTACGCCGGACTGGGAATGGGGGGAGACTTTGCGAGCGGCCTCCGCGTGCCAAAAATAGGCCGCGGGTCCAGCGGCGCCCAAAAATAACCACCCAAAGGTCCACACGCCCAAACCCCCCAGCGGAAAAATGGCCAAAAAACGGGTTGGCTATAGCCTTGGGGGGTGGGGCTGGCCAACTTCGTCCGCTGGACTCGGAATGGGCCGAGACTTTGCGAGCGGCCTCCGCGGGCCAAAAATAAGCCGTGGGCACAGCCGCTCCAAAAAATAACCCCCCGAAGGTCGGCGCGCCCAAACCCCCCAGCGGAAAAATGGCCAAAAAACGGGTGGGCTATAGCCTTGGGGGGTGGGGCTGGCCAACTTCGTCCGCCGGACTCGGAATGGGACGAGACTTTGCGAACGGCCTCCGCGTACCAAAAATAGGCCGCGGGCACAGCCGCGTTCAAAAATAACCCCCCGAAGGTCGGCGCGCCCAAACCCCCTAGCGGAAAAATGGCCAAAAAACGGGTGGGCTATAGCCTTAGGGGGTGGGGCTGGCCAACTTCGTCCGCCGGACTCGGAATGGGGCGAGACTTTGCGAGCGGCCTCCGCGTGCCAAAAATAGGCCGCGGGCACAGCCCCACCCAAAAATAAACCCCCGAAGGTCGGCGCGCCCAAACCCCCCAGCGGAAAAATGGCCAAAAAACGGGTGCGCTATAGCCTTGGTGGGGGGCGCAGGCGAAGTTCATCCGCCGGACTCGGAATGGGGCGAGACTTTGTGAGGGGCCTCGGGGTGCCAAAAATAAGCCGCGGCCAAAGTCGCGCCCAATAATAAGCGCCTGAAGGTCGTGGTGCCAAAATCCCCCGCGGAAAAATGGCCAAAAAATGGGTGGGCTATAGCCTTGGTGGGGGGCGCGGGCGAAGATCGTCCGCCAGACTCGGAATGGGGCGAGACTTTGCGAGGGGCCTTGGGGTGCCAAAAACAAGCCGCGGGCAAAGCCGCACCCAAAAATAAGTGCCCGAAGATCGTGGTGCCAAAACCCCCCAGCGGAAAAATGGCCAAAAAACGGATGGGCTATAGCCTTGGTGGGGGGCGCGGGCGAAGATCGTCCGCCGGACTGGGAATGGGGTGAGACATTGCGAGGGGCCTCGGGGTGCCAAAAATAAGCCACGGGCAAAGCCGCGCCCAAAAATAAGTGCCCGAAGATCGTGGTGGCAAAACCCCCCAGCGGAAAAATGGCCAAAAAACGGGTGGGCTATAGCCTTGGTGGGGGGCGCGGGCGAAGATCGTTCGCCGGACTCGGAATGGGGCGAGACATTACGAGGGGCCTCGGGGTACCAAAAATAAGCCGCGGACAAAGCCGCACCCAAAAATAAGCGCCCGAAGGTCGTGGTGCCAAAAACCCCCAGCGGAAAAATGTCCGAAAAACGGGTGGGCTATAGCCTTGGTGGGGGGCGCGGGCGAAGTTCGTCCGCCGGACTCGGAATGGGGTGAGACTTGGCAAGGGGCCTCGGGGTGCCAAAAATAAGCAGCGGGCAAAGCCGCGCCCGAAGATCATGGTGGTAAAACCACCCAGCGGAAAAATGGCCAAAAAACGTGTGGGCTATAGCCTTGGTGGGGGGCGTAGGCGAAGTTCGTCCGCCGGACTCGGAATGGGGCGAGACTTTGTGAGGGGCCTCGGGGTGCAAAAAATAAGCCGCGTCCAAAAGTACGCGCCCGAAGGTCGTGGTGCCAAAACCCCCCAGCGGAAAAATGGCCAAAAAACGGGTGGGCTATAGCCTTGTTGGGGGGCGCAGGCGAACTTCGTCCGCCGGACTCGGAATGGGGCGAGACTTTGCGAGGGGCCTCGGGGTACCATAAATAAGCCGCGGGCAAAGCCGCACCCAAAAATAAGCACCCGAAGGTCGTGGTGCCAAACCCCCCCAGCGGAAAAATGGCGAAAAAACGGGTGGGCTATAGCCTTGGTGGGGGGCGCGGGCGAAGTTCGTCCGCCGGACTCGGAATGGGGCGAGACTTTGCTCGGGGCCTCGGGGTGCCAAAAATAAGCAGTGGACAAAGCCGCACCCGAAGATCGTGGTGCTAAAACCACCCAGCGGAAAAACGGCCAAATAACGGGTGGGCTATAGCCTTGGTGGGGGGCGCAGGCGAAGTTCGTCCGCCGGACTCGGAATGGGGCGAGACTTTGCGTGGGACTTTGGGGTGCCAAAAATAAGCTGCGGCCAAAGCCGAGCCCAAAAATAAGCGCCCGAAGGTCGTGGTGCCAAAACCCCCCAGCGGAAAAATGGCCAAAAAACGGGTGGGCTATAGCCTTGGTGGGGGGCGCGGGCGAAGTTCGTCCGCCGGACTCGGAATGGGGAGAGACTTTGCGAGGGGCCTCAGGGTGCCAAAAATAAGCCGCGGGCAAAGCCGCGTCAAAAAATAAGCGCACGAAGATTGTGGTGCCAAAACCACCCAGCGGAAAAATGGCCAAAAAACTGGTGGGCTTTAGCCTTCGTGGGGGGCACGGGCGAAGTTCGTCCGCCGGACTCGGAATGGGGCGAGACTTTGTTCAGGGCCTCGGGGTCCCAAAAATAAGCCATGGACAAAGCCGCGTCCAAAAATAAGCTCCCGAAGATCGTGGTGCCAAAACCCCCCAGTGGAAAAATGGGCAAAAAACGTGTGGGCTATAGCCTTGGTGGGGGGCGCGGGCGAAGTTCGTCTGCCGGACTCGGAATGGGGCGAGACTTTACGAGGGACCTCGGGGTGCCAAAAATAAGCTGTGGGCAAAGCCGCGCCCAAAAATAAGCGCCCTAAGATCGTGGTGCTAAAGCCCCCCAGCGGAAAAATGGCCAAAAAACGGGTGGGCTATAGCCTTGGTGGGGGGCGCGGGCGAAGTTCGTACGCCGGACTCGGAATGGGGCGAGACTTTGCGAGGGGCCTTGGGGTGCCAAAATTAAGCCGCGGCCAAAGCCACGCCCAAAAATAAGCGCCCGAAGGTCGTGGTGCCAAAACCCCCCAGCGGAAAAATGGCCGAAAAAAGGGTGGGCTATAGTCTTGGTGGGGGGCGCGTTCGAAGTTTGTCCGCCGGACTCAGAATGGGGCGAGACTTTGCGAGGGGCCTCGGGGTGCCAAAAATAAGCAGCGGGCAAAGCTGCACCCAAAGGTCGTGGTGCCAAAACCCCCCAGAGGAAAAATGGCCAAAAAACAGGTGGGCTATAGCCTTGGTGGGGGGCGCGGGCGAAGTTCGTACGCCGGACTCGGAATGGGGCGAGACTTTGCGAGGGGCCTCGGGGTGCCAAAAATAAGCCGCGGGCAAAGCCACGCCCAAAAATAAGCCCCCGAAGGTCGTGGTGACAAAACCCCCCAGCGGAAAAATGGCCAAAAAACGGGTGGGATAGTGGGGGGGGGCGGGCGAAGTTCGTCCGCCGGACACGGAATGGGGCGAGACTTTGCGAGGGGCCTCGGGGTGCCAAAAATAAGCCGCGGGCAAAGCCGTACCAAAAAATAAGCGCCCGAAGGTCGTGGTGCCAAAACCCCCCAGCGGAAAAATGGCCAAAAAACGGGTGGGCTATAGCCTTGGTGGGGGGCGCGGGCGAAGTTCGTCCGCCGGACTCGGAATGGGGCGAGACTTTGCGAGGGGCCTCGGGGTTCCAAGAATAAGCCACGGACAAAGCCTCGCCCAAAAATAAGTGCCCGAAGGTCGTGGTGCCAAAACCCCTCAGCGGAAAAATGGCCAAACAACGGGTGGGCTATAGCCTTGGTGGGGGGCGCGGGCGAAGTTCGTCCGCCGGACTCGGAATGGGGCGAGACTTGGCGAGGGGCCTCAGGGAGCCAAAAATATGCCACGGGCAAAGCCGCACCCAAAAATTAGTGCCCGAAGGTCGTGGTGCCAAAAACCCCCAGCACAAAAATGGCCAAAAAACGGGTGGGCTAGCCTTGGTGGGGGGCGCGGGCGATGTTCGTCCGCCGGACTCGGAATGGGGCGAGACTTTGCGAGGGGCCTCGGGGTGCCAAAAATAAGCCGCAGGCAAAGCCGCGCCGAAAAATAAGTGCCCGAAGGTCGTGGTGCCAAAACCCCCCTGCGAAAAATGGCCAAAAAACGGGTGGGCTATAGCCTTGGTGGGGGGCTCGGGCGAAGTTCGTCCGCCGGACTCGGAATGGGACGAGACTTTGCGAGGGGCCTCGGGGTGCCAAAAATAAGCCGCGGGCAAAGCCGCGCCCAAAAATAACTACCCGAAGGTCGTGGTGCCAAAACCCCCCAGCGGAAAAATGGCCAAAAAACGGGTGGGCTATAGCATTGGTGGGGGGCGCGGGCGAAGTTCGTCCGCCGGACTCGGAATGGGGCGAGACTTTGCGAGGGGCCTAGGGGTGCCAAAAATAAGCCGCGAGCATAGACGCGCCCAAAAATAAGCACCCGAAGGTCGTGGTACCAAAACCCCCCAACGGAAAAATGGCCCGAAAACGGGTGGGCTATAGCCTTGGTGGGGGGCGCGGGCGAAGTTCATCCGCCGGACTCGGAATGGGGCGAGACTTTGCGAGGGGCCTCGGGGTGCCAAAACTAAGCCGTGGGCAAAGCCGCGCCCAAAAATAAGCCCCCGAAGGTCGTGGTGCCAAAACCCCCCAACGGAAAAATGGCCAAAAAACGGGTGGGCTATAGCATTGGTGGGGGCCCGAAGGTCGTGGTGCCAAAACCCCCCCGCGGAAAAATGGCCAAAAAACGGGTGGGCTATAGCATTGGTGGGGGGCGCAGGCGAAGTTCGTCCGCCGGACTCGGAATGCGGCGAGATTTTGCGAGGGGCCTAGGGGTGCCAAAAATAAGCCGCGAGCATAGCCGTGCCAAAAAATAATCGCCCGAAGGTCGTGGTACCAAAACCCCCCAGTGGAAAAATGGCCACAAAACGGGTGGGCTATAGCCTTGGTGGGGGGCGCGGGCGAAGTTCGTCCGCCGGACTCGGAATAGGGCGAGACTTTGCGAGGTGCCTCGGGGTGCCAAAAATAAGCCGCGGGCAAAGCCGCGCCCAAAAATAAGCGCACGAAGGTCGTGGTGCCAAAACAGCCCAGCGGAAAAATGGCCAAAAAACGGGTGGGCTATAGCATTGGTGGGGGGCGCGGGCGAAGTTCGTCCGCCGGACTCGGAATGGGGCGAGACTTTGCGAGGGGCCTCGGGGGGCCAAAAATAAGCCGCGGGCAAAGCCGCGCCCAAAAATAACTACCCGAAGGTCGTGGTGCCAAAACCCCCCAGCGGAAAAATGGCCAAAAAACGGGTGGGCTATAGCATTGGTGGGGGGCGCGGGCGAAGTTCGTCCGCCGGACTCGGAATGGGGCGAGACTTTGCGAGGGGCCTAGGGGTGCCAAAAATAAGCCGCGAGCATAGACGCGCCCAAAAATAAGCACCCGAAGGTCGTGGTACCAAAACCCCCCAACGGAAAAATGGCCCGAAAACGGGTGGGCTATAGCCTTGGTGGGGGGCGCGGGCGAAGTTCATCCGCCGGACTCGGAATGGGGCGAGACTTTGCGAGGGGCCTCGGGGTGCCAAAACTAAGCCGTGGGCAAAGCCGCGCCCAAAAATAAGCCCCCGAAGGTCGTGGTGCCAAAACCCCCCAACGGAAAAATGGCCAAAAAACGGGTGGGCTATAGCATTGGTGGGGGCCCGAAGGTCGTGGTGCCAAAACCCCCCCGCGGAAAAATGGCCAAAAAACGGGTGGGCTATAGCATTGGTGGGGGGCGCAGGCGAAGTTCGTCCGCCGGACTCGGAATGGGGCGAGACTTTGCGAGGGGCCTCGGGGGGCCAAAAATAAGCCGCAGGCAAAGCGGCGCCCAAAAATAACTACCCGAAGGTCGTGGTACCAAAACCCCCCAGCGGAAAAATGGCCAAAAAACGGGTGGGCTATAGCATTGGTGGGGGGCGCGGGCGAAGTTCGTCCGACGGACTCAGAATAGGGCAAGACTTTGCGAGGGCCCTCGGGGTTCCAAAAATAAGCCACGGACAAAGCCTCGCCCAAAAATAAGCGCCCGAAGGTCGTGGTGCCAAAACCCCCCAGCGGAAAAATGGCCAATAAACGGGTGGGCTATAGCATTGGTGGGGGGCGCGGGCGAAGTTCGTCCGCCGGACTCGGAATGCGGCGAGATTTTGCGAGGGGCCTAGGGGTGCCAAAAATAAGCCGCGAGCATAGCCGTGCCAAAAAATAATCGCCCGAAGGTCGTGGTACCAAAACCCCCCAGTGGAAAAATGGCCACAAAACGGGTGGGCTATAGCCTTGGTGGGGGGCGCGGGCGAAGTTCGTCCGCCGGACTCGGAATAGGGCGAGACTTTGCGAGGGGCCTCAGGGTGCCAAAAATAAGCCGCGGGCAAAACCGCGCCCAAAAATAAGCGCCCGAAGGTCGTGGTGCCAAAACCTCCCAGCGGAAAAATGGCCAAAAAACGGGTGGGCTATAGCCTTGGTGGGGGCCCGAAGGTCGTGGTGCCAAAACCCCCCCGCGGAAAAATGGCCAAAAAACGGGAGGGCTATAGCATTGATGGGGTGCGCGGGCGAAATTCGTCCACCGGACTCGGAATGGGGCGAGACTTTGCGAGGGGCCTCGGGGGGCCAAAAATAAGCCGCGGGCAAAGCCTCGCCCAAAAATAACTACCCGAAGGTCGTGGTCCCAAAACCCCCCATCGGAAAAATGGCCAAAAAACGGGTGGGCTATAGCATTGGTGGGGGGCGCGGGCGAAGTTCGTCCGCCGGACTCGGAATGCGGCGAGATTTTGCGAGGGGCCTAGGGGTGCCAAAAATAAGCCACGAGCATAGACGCGCCCAAAAATAAGCGCCTGAAGGTCGTGGTACCAAAACCCCCCAGCGGAAAAATGGCCCGAAAACGGGTGGGCTATAGCCTTGGTGGGGGGCGCGGGCGAAGTTCGTCCGCCGGACTCAGAATGGGGCGAGACTTTGCGAGGGGCCTCGGGGTGCCAAAAATAAGCCACGGCCAAAGCCGCGCCCAAAAATAAGCCCCCGAAGGTGGTGGTGCCAAAACCCCCCAGCGGAAAAATGGCCAAAAAACGGGTGGGCTATAGCATTGGTGGTGGGCGCGGGCGAAGTTCGTCCGCCGGACTCGGAATGCGGCGAGACTTTGCGAGGGGCCTAGGGGTGCCAAAAATATGCCGCGAGCATAGCCGCACCCAAAAATAAGCGCCCGAAGGTCGTGGTACCAAAACCCCCCAGCGGAAAAATGGCCCGAAAATGGGTGGGCTATAGCCTTGGTGGGGGGCGCGGGCGAAGTTCGTCCGCCGGACTCGGAATGGGGCGAGACTTTGCGAGGGGCCTCGGGGTGCCAAAAATAAGCCACGGGCAAAGCCGCGCCCAAAAATAAGCCCCCGAAGGTGGTGGTGCCAAAACCCCCCAGCGGAAAAATGGCCAAAAAACGGGTGGGCTATAGCATTGGTGGTGGGCGCGGGCGAAGTTCGTCCGCCGGACTCGGAATGCGGCGAGACTTTGCGAGGGGCCTAGGGGTGCCAAAAATATGCCGCGAGCATAGCCGCACCCAAAAATAAGCGCCCGAAGGTCGTGGTACCAAAACCCCCCAGCGGAAAAATGGCCCGAAAATGGGTGGGCTATAGCCTTGGTGGGGGGCGCGGGCGAAGTTCGTCCGCCGGACTCGGAATGGGGCAAGACTTTGCGAGGGGCCTCGGGGTGCCAAAAATAAGCCACGGGCAAAGCCGCGTCCAAAAATAAGCCCCCGAAGGTGGTGGTACCAAAACCCCCCAGCGGAAAAATGGCCAAAAATCGGGTGGGCTATAGCATTGGTGGTGGGCGCGGGCGAAGTTCGTCCGCCGGACTCGGAATGCGGCGAGACTTTGCGAGGGGCCTAGGGGTGCCAAAAATAAACCGCGAGCATAGCCGCACCCAAAAATAAGTGCCCGAAGGTCGTGGTACCAAAACCCCCCAGCGGAAAAATGGCCCGAAAATGGGTGGGCTATAGCCTTGGTGGGGGGCGCGGGCGAAGTTCGTCCGCCGGACTTGGAATGGGGTCAGAATTTGCGAGGGGCCCTGGGGTGCCAAAAATAAGCCGTGGGCAAAGCCGCTCCCAAAAATAAGCGCACGAAGGTCGTGGTGCCAAAACCCCCCTGCGGAAAAATGGCCAAAAAACGGGTGGGCTATAGCATTGGTGGGGGGCGCGGGCGAAGTTCGTCCGCCGGACTAGGAATGGGGCGAGACTTTGCGAGGGGCCTAGGGGTCCCAAAAATGAGCCGCGAGCATAGCCGCGCCCAAAAATAAGCGCCCGAAGGTCGTTGTACCAAAACCCCCCAGCCAAAAAATGGCCCCAAAAAGGGTGGGCTATAGCCTTGGTGGGGGGCGCGGGCAAAGTTCGTCCGCCGGACTCGGAATGGGGCGAGACTTTGCGAGGGGCCTCGGGGTTCCAAAAATAAGCCATGGACAAAGCCTCGCCCAAAAATAAGCGCCCGAAGGTCGTGGTGCTAAAACCCCCCACCGGAAAAATGGCCCGAAAACGGGTGGGCTATAGCCTTGGTGGGGGGCGCGGGCGAAGTTCGTCCGCCGGACTCGGAATGGGGCGAGACTTTGCGAGGTGCCTCGGGGTGCCAAAAATAAGCCGCGGGCAAAGCCGCGCCCAAAAATAAGCGCACGAAGGTCGTGGTGCCAAAACAGCCCAGCGGAAAAATGGCCAAAAAACGGGTGGGCTATAGCATTGGTGGGGGGTGCGGGCGAAGTTCGTCCGCCGGACTCAGAATGGGGCGAGACTTTGCGAGGGGCCTAGGGGTGCCAAAAATAAGCCGCGACCATAGGCACACCCAAAAATAAGCTCCCGAAGGTCGTGGTACCAAAACCCCCCAGCCGAAAAATGGCCCCAAAAAGGGTGGGCTATTGCCTTGGTGGGGGGCGCGGGCGAAGTTCGTCCGCCGGACTCGGAATGGGGCGAGACTTTACGAGGGGCCTCGGGGTTCCAAAAATAAGCCACGGACAAAGCGTCGCCCAAAAATAAGCGCCCGAAGGTCGTGGTGCCAAAACCCCCCAGCGGAAAAATGGCCAAAATACAGGTGGGCTATACCCTTGGTGGGGGGCACGGCGAAGTTCGTCCGACGGACTCGGAATGGGGCGTGACTTTGCGAGGGGCCTCGGGGTTCCAAAAATAAGCCACGGACAAAGCCTCGCCCAAAAATAAGCGCCCGAAGGTCGTGGTGCCAAAACTCCCCAGCGGAAAAATGGCCAAATAAACGGGTGGGCTATAGCATTGGTGGGGGGCGCGGGCGAAGTTCGTCCGCCGGACTCGGAATGCGGCGAGATTTTGCGAGGGGCCTAGGGGTGCCAAAAATAAGCCGCGAGCATAGCCGCGCCCAAAAATAAGCACCCGAAGGTCGTGGTTCCAAAACCCCCCAGCGGAAAAATGGCCACAAAACGGGTGGGCTATAGCCTTGGTGGGGGGCGCGGCCGAAGTTCGTCCGCCGGACTCGGAATAGGGCGAGACTTTGCGAGGGGCCTCAGGGTGCCAAAAATAAGCCGCGGGCAAAACCGCGCCCAAAAATAAGCGCCCGAAGGTGGTGGTGCCAAAACCTCCCAGCGGAAAAATGGCCAAAAAACGGGTGGGCTATAGCCTTGGTGGGGGCCCGAAGGTCGTGGTACCAAAACCCCCCCGGGGAAAAATGGCCAAAAAACGGGTGGGCTATAGCATTGGTGGGGGGCGCGGGCGAAGTTCGTCCGCCGGACTCGGAATGGGGCGAGACTTTGCGAGGGGCCTCGGGGGGCCAAAAATAAGCCGCGGGCAAAGCCGCGCCCAAAAATAACTACCCGAAGGTCGTGGTGCCAAAACCTCCCAGCGGAAAAATGGCCAAAAAACGGGTGGGCTATAGCATTGGTGGGGGGCGCGGGCGAAGTTCGTCCGCCGGATTCGGAATGGGGCGAGACTTTGCGAGGGCCCTTTGTGTCCCAAAAATAGGCCTCGGGCACAGCCGCGCCCAAAAATAACCGCCCGAAGGACGGGGCGCCAACTTCGTCCAGCGGAAAAAGGCCGCAAAAACGGGTGGGCTATACCTTGGGGTGCGGCTGCCCAACTTCGTCTGCCGGGCTCGGAATGTCGCGAGACTTTGCGAGGGGCCTCCGTGTGCCAAAAATAGGCCATGGGCACAGCCGCACCAAAAAATAACAGCCCGACGGCCTGGGTGCCAAGTTCGTCCAGCGGAAAAAGGCCACAAAAACGGGTGGGCTATAGCCTTGGGGGATGGGGCTGGCCAACTTCGTTCGCCGGACTCGGAATGGCGTGAGACTTTGCGAGGGGCCTCCGTGTGCCAAAAATAGGCCGCGAGCACAGCCGCGCCCAAAAATCACTGCCCGAAGGCCGGGGCGCCAACTTCGTCCAGCGGAAAAAGGCCACAAAAACGGGTGGGCTATAGCCTTGGGGGGTGGGGTTGGCCAACTTCGTCCGCCGGACTCGGAATGGCCCGAGACATTGCGAGGGGCCTCCAAGTGCCAAAAATAGGCCGCGGGCATAGCCGCACCCAAAAATAACCGCCCGAAGGTCGGGGCGCCAAGTTCGTCCAGCGGAAAAAGGCCAGAAAAACGGGTGGGCTATAGCCTTGGGGGGTGGGGCTGGCCAACTTCGTCCGCCGGACTCGGAATGGCCTGAGACTTTGCGAGAGGCCTCCGTGTGCCAAAAATAGGCAGTGGGCACCACCATGCTATAAAATAACACCCCGAAGGCCGAGGCGCCAACTTCGTCCAGCGGAAAAAGGCCACAAAAACGGGTGGGCTATAGCCTTGGGGGATGGGGCTGGCCAACTTCGTCCGCCGGACTCGGAATGGCCCGAGACTTTCCGAGGGGCGTCCGTGTGCCAAAAATAGGCCGTGGGTACAGCCGCGCCCAAAAATAACCGCCCGAAGGCCGGGGCGCCAAGTTCGTCCAGCGGAAAAAGGCCGCAAAAACGGGTGGGCTATAGCCTTGGCGGGTGGGGCTGGCCAACTTCGTCCGCCGGACTCGGAATGGCGCGAGACTTTGCGAGGGGCCTCCTTGTGAAAAAAATATGCCGCGGGCACAGCCGCTCTCAAAAATAACCGCCTGAAGGCCAGGGCGCCAAGTTCGTCCAGCGGAAAAAGGCCACAAAAACGGGTGGGCTATGGCCTTGGGGGGTGGGGCTGGCCGACTTCGTCCGCCGGACTCGGAATGGCCAGAGACATTACGAGGGGCCTCCAAGTGCCAAAAATAGGCCGCGGGCACAGCCGCACCCAAAAATAACCTCCCGAAGGCCGGGGCGCCAAGTTCGTCCAGCGGAAAAAGGCCACAAAAACGGGTGGGCTATAGCCTTGGGGGATGGGGCTGGCCAACTTCGTCCGCCGGACTCGGAATGGCCCGAGACATTGCGAGGGGCCTCCAAGTGCCAAAAATAGGCCGCGGGCATAGCCGCATCCAAAAATAACCGCCCGAAGGTCGGGGCGCCAAGTTCGTCCAGCGGAAAAAGGCCAGAAAAACGGGTGGGCTATAGCCTTGGCGGGTGGGGCTGGCCAACTTCGTCCGCCGGACTCGGAATGGCCTGAGACTTTGCGAGAGGCCTCCGTGTGCCAAAAATAGGCAGTGGGCACCGCCACGCTAAAAAATAACACCCCGAAGGCCGAGGCGCCAACTTCGTCCAGCGGAAAAAGGCCACAAAAACGGGTGGGCTATAGCCTTGGGGGATGGGGGTGGCCAACTTCGTCCGCCGAACTCGGAATGGCCCGAGACTTTCCGAGGGGCCTCCGTGTACCAAAAATAGGCCGTGGGTACAGCCACGCCCAAAAATAACCGCCCGAAGGCCGGGGCGCCAAGTTCGTCCAGCGGAAAAAGGCCGCAAAAACGGGTGGGCTATAGCCTTGGCGGGTGGGGCTGGCCAACTTCGTCCGCCGGACTCGGAATGGCGCGAGACTTTGCGAGGGGCCTCCTTGTGCCAAAAATATGCCGCGGGCACAGCCGCGCCCAAAAATAACCGCCTGAAGGCCAGGGCGCCAAGTTCGTACAGCGGAAAAAGGCCACAAAAACGAGTGGGCTATGGCCTTGGGGGGTGGGGCTGGCCAACTTCGTCCGCCGGACTCGGAATGGCCAGAGACATTGCGAGGGGCCTCCAAGTGCCAAAAATAGGCCGTGGGCACAGCCGTACCCAAAAATAACCGCCCGAAGGCCGGGGCGCCAAGTTCGTCCAGCGGAAAAAGGCCACAAAAACGGGTGGGCTATAGCCTTGGGGGGTGGGGCTGCCCAACTTCGTCTACCGGGCTCGGAATGTCGCGAGACTTTGCGAGGGGCCTCCGTGTGCCAAAAATAGGCCGTGGGCACAGCCGTACCAAAAAATAACAGCCCGACGGCCTGGGTGCCAAGTTCGTCCAGCGGAAAAAGGCCACAAAAACGGGTGGGCTATAGCCTTGGGGGGTGGGGCTGGCCAACTTCGTTCGCCGGACTCGGAATGGCGTGAGACTTTGCGAGGGGCCTCCGTGTGCCAAAAATAGGCCGCGAGCACAGCCGCGCCCAAAAATCATTGCCCGAAGGCCGGGGCGCCAACTTCGTCCAGCGGAAAAAGGCCACAAAAACGGGTGGGCTATAGCCTTGGGGGGTGGGGTTGGACAACTTCGTCCGCCGGACTCGGAATGGCTCGAGACATTGCGAGGGGCCTCCAAGTGCCAAAAATAGGCCGCAGGCATAGCCGCACCCAAAAATAACCGCCCGAAGGTCGGGGCGCCAAGTTCGTCCAGCGGAAAAAGGCCAGAAAAACGGGTGGGCTATAGCCTTGGGGGGTGGGGCTGGCCAACTTCGTCCGCCGGACTCGGAATGGCCTGAGACTTTGCGAGAGGCCTCCGTGTGCCAAAAATAGGCAGTGGGCACCGCCACGCTAAAAAATAACACCCCGAAGGCCGAGGCGCCAACTTCGTCCAGCGGAAAAAGGCCACAAAAACGGGTGGGCTATAGCCTTGGGGGATGGGGGTGGCCAACTTCGTCCGCCGAACTCGGAATGGCCCGAGACTTTCCGAGGGGCCTCCGTGTACCAAAAATAGGCCGTGGGTACAGCCACGCCCAAAAATAACCGCCCGAAGGCCGGGGCGCCAAGTTCGTCCAGCGGAAAAAGGCCGCAAAAAAGGGTGGGCTATAGCCTTGGCGGGTGGGGCTGGCCAACTTCGTCCGCCGGACTCGGAATGGCGCGAGACTTTGCGAGGGGCCTCCTTGTGCCAAAAATATGCCGCGGGCACAGCCGCGCCCAAAAATAACCGCCTGAAGGCCAGGGCGCCAAGTTCGTACAGCGGAAAAAGGCCACAAAAACGAGTGGGCTATGGCCTTGGGGGGTGGGGCTGGCCAACTTCGTCCGCCGGACTCGGAATGGCCAGAGACATTGCGAGGGGCCTCCAAGTGCCAAAAATAGGCCGTGGGCACAGCCGTACCCAAAAATAACCGCCCGAAGGCCGGGGCGCCAAGTTCGTCCAGCGGAAAAAGGCCACAAAAACGGGTGGGCTATAGCCTTGGGGGGTGGGGCTGCCCAACTTCGTCTGCCCGGCTCGGACTGTCGCGAGACTTTGCGAGGGGCCTCCGTGTGCCAAAAATAGGCCGTGGGCACAGCCGCACCAAAAAATAACAGCCCGACGGCCTGGGTGCCAAGTTCGTCCAGCGGAAAAAGGCCACAAAAACGGGTGGGCTATAGCCTTGGGGGGTGGGGCTGGCCAACTTCGTTCGCCGGACTCGGAATGGCGTGAGACTTTGCGAGGGGCCTCCGTGTGCCAAAAATAGGCCGTGAGCACAGCCGCGCCCAAAAATCACTGCCCGAAGGCCGGGGCGCCAACTTCGTCCAGCGGAAAAAGGCCACAAAAACGGGTGGGCTATAGCCTTGGGGGGTGGGGTTGGCCAACTTCGTCCGCCGGACTCGGAATGGCCCGAGACATTGCGAGGGGCCTCCAAGTGCCAAAAATAGGCCGCAGGCATAGCCGCACCCAAAAATAACCGCCCGAAGGGAGGGGCGCCAAGTTCGTCCAGCGGAAAAAGGCCAGAAAAACGGGTGGGCTATAGCCTTGGGGGGTGGGGCTGGCCCACTTCGTCCGCCGGACTCGGAATGGCCTGAGACTTTGCGAGAGGCCTCCGTGTGCTAAAAATAGGCAGTGGGCACCGCCACGCTATAAAATAACACCCCGAAGGCCGAGGCCCCAACTTCGTCCAGCGGAAAAAGGCCACAAAAACGGGTGGGCTATAGCCTTGGGGGATGGGCCTGGCCCACTTCGTCCGCCGGACTCGGAATGGCCCGAGACTTTCCGAGGGGCCTCCGTGTGCCAAAAATAGGCCGTGGGTACAGCCGCGCCCAAAAATAACCGCCCGAAGGCCGGGGCGCCAAGTTCGTCCAGCGGAAAAAGGCCGAAAAAACGGGTGGGCTATAGCCTTGGCGGGTGGGGCTGGCCAACTTCGTCCGCCGGACTCGGAATGGCGCGAGACTTTGCGGGGGGCCTCCTTGTGCCAAAAATATGCCGCGGGCACAGCCGCTCCCAAAAATAACCGCCTGAAGGCCAGGGCGCCAAGTTCGTCCAGCGGAAAAAGGCCACAAAAACGGGTGGGCTATGGCCTTGGGGGGTGCGGCTGGCCGACTTCGTCCGCCGGACTCGGAATGGCCAGAGACATTGCGAGGGGCCTCCAAGTGCCAAAAATAGGCCGCGGGCACAGCCACACCCAAAAATAACCGCCCGAAGGCCGGGGCGCCAAGTTCGTCCAGCGGAAAAAGGCCACAAAAACGGGTGGGCTATAGCCTTGGGGGATGGGGCTGCCCAACTTCGTCCGCCGGACTCGGAATGGCCCGAGACATTGCGAGGGGCCTCCAAGTGCCAAAAATAGGCCGCGGGCATAGCCGCACCCAAAAATAACCGCCCGAAGGTCGGGGCGCCAAGTTCGTCCAGCGGAAAAAGGCCAGAAAAACGGGTGGGCTATAGCCTTGGGAGGTGGGGCTGGCCAACTTCGTCCGCCGGACTCGGAATGGCCTGAGACTTTGCGAGAGGCCTCCGTGTGCCAAAAATAGGCAGTGGGCATAGCCGCACCCAAAAATAACCGCCCGAAGGGAGGGGCGCCAAGTTCGTCCAGCGGAAAAAGGCCAGAAAAACGGGTGGGCTATAGCCTTGGGGGGTGGGGCTGGCCCACTTCGTCCGCCGGACTCGGAATGGCCTGAGACTTTGCGAGAGGCCTCCGTGTGCTAAAAATAGGCAGTGGGCACCGCCACGCTATAAAATAACACCCCGAAGGCCGAGGCCCCAACTTCGTCCAGCGGAAAAAGGCCACAAAAACGGGTGGGCTATAGCCTTGGGGGATGGGGCTGGCCCACTTCGTCCGCCGGACTCGGAATGGCCCGAGACTTTCCGAGGGGCCTCCGTGTGCCAAAAATAGGCCGTGGGTACAGCCGCGCCCAAAAATAACCGCCCGAAGGCCGGGGCGCGAAGTTCGTCCAGCGGAAAAAGGCCGAAAAAACGGGTGGGCTATAGCCTTGGCGGGTGGGGCTGGCCAACTTCGTCCGCCGGACTCGGAATGGCGCGAGACTTTGCGGGGGGCCTCCTTGTGCCGAAAATATGCCGCGGGCACAGCCGCTCCCAAAAATAACCGCCTGAAGGCCAGGGCGCCAAGTTCGTCCAGCGGAAAAAGGCCACAAAAACGGGTGGGCTATGGCCTTGGGGGGTGCGGCTGGCCGACTTCGTCCGCCGGACTCGGAATGGCCAGAGACATTGCGAGGGGCCTCCAAATGCCAAAAATAGGCCGCGGGCACAGCCACACCCAAAAATAACCGCCCGAAGGCCGGGGCGCCAAGTTCGTCCAGCGGAAAAAGGCCAGAAAAACGGGTGGGCTATAGCCTTGGGGGGTGGGGCTGGCCCACTTCGTCCGCCGGACTCGGAATGGCGCGAGACTTTGTGAGGGCCCTCCGTGTGCCAAAAATTGGTCGCGGTCACAGCCACGCCCAAAAATAACCGCCCGAAAGCCGGGGCGCCAAGTTCGTCCAGCGGAAAAAGGCCACAAAAACGGGTGGGCTATAGCCTTGGGAGGTGGGGCTGACCAACCTCATCCGCCGGACTCGGAATGGCGCGAGACTTTGCGAGGGCCCTCCGTGTGCCGAAAATAGGCCGTGGGCACGGCCACGCCCAAAAAAAACCGCCCGAAGGGAGGGGCGCCAAGTTCGTCCAGCGGAAAAAGGCCACAAAAACGGGTGGGCTATAGCCTTGGGGGATGGGGCTGCCCAACTTCGTCCGCCGGACTCGGAATGGCCCGAGACATTGCGAGGGGCCTCCAAGTGCCAAAAATAGGCCGCGGGCATAGCCGCACCCAAAAATAACCGCCCGAAGGTCGGGGCGCCAAGTTCGTCCAGCGGAAAAAGGCCAGAAAAACGGGTGGGCTATAGCCTTGGGAGGTGGGGCTGGCCAACTTCGTCCGCCGGACTCGGAATGGCCTGAGACTTTGCGAGAGGCCTCCGTGTGCCAAAAATAGGCAGTGGGCACCGCCACGCTAAAAAATAACACCCTGAAGGCCGAGGCGCCAACTTCGTCCAGCGGAAAAAGGCCACAAAAACGGGTGGGCTATAGCCTTGGGGGATGGGGCTGGCCAACTTCGTCCGCCGGACTCGGAATGGCGCGAGACTTTGCGGGGGGCCTCCTTGTGCCAAAAATATGCCGCGGGCACAGCCGCTCCCAAAAATAACCGCCTGAAGGCCAGGGCGCCAAGTTCGTCCAGCGGAAAAAGGCCACAAAAACGGGTGGGCTATGGCCTTGGGGGGTGCGGCTGGCCGACTTCGTCCGCCGGACTCGGAATGGCCAGAGACATTGCGAGGGGCCTCCAAGTGCCAAAAATAGGCCGCAGGCACAGCCACACCCAAAAATAACCGCCCGAAGGCCGGGGCGCCAAGTTCGTCCAGCGGAAAAAGGCCACAAAAACGGGTGGGCTATAGCCTTGGGGGATGGGGCTGCCCAACTTCGTCCGCCGGACTCGGAATGGCCCGAGACATTGCGAGGGGCCTCCGTGTGCCAAAAATAGGCCGCGGGCATAGCCGCACCCAAAAATAACCGCCCGAAGGTCGGGGCGCCAAGTTCGTCCAGCGGAAAAAGGCCAGAAAAACGGGTGGGCTATAGCCTTGGGAGGTGGGGCTGGCCAACTTCGTCCGCCGGACTCGGAATGGCCTGAGACTTTGCGAGAGGCCTCCGTGTGCCAAAAATAGGCAGTGGGCACCGCCACGCTAAAAAATAACACCCTGAAGGCCGAGGCGCCAACTTCGTCCAGCGGAAAAAGGCCACAAAAACGGGTGGGCTATAGCCTTGGGGGATGGGGCTGGCCAACTTCGTCCGCCGGACTCGGAATGGCCCGAGACTTTCCGAGGGGCCTCCGTGTGCCAAAAATAGGCCGTGGGTACAGCCGCGCCCAAAAATAACGGCCCGAAGGCCGGGGCGCCAAGTTCGTCCAGCGGAAAAAGGCCGCAAAAACGGGTGGGCTATAGCCTTGGCGGGTGGGGCTGGCCAACTTCGTCCGCCGGACTCGGAATGGCGCGAGACTTTGCGAGGGGCCTCCTTGTGCCAAAAATATGCCGCGGGCACAGCCGCGCCCAAAAATAACCGCCTGAAGGCCAGGGCGCCAAGTTCGTACAGCGGAAAAAGGCCACAAAAACGGGTGGGCTATGGCCTTGGGGGGTGGGGCTGGCCCACTTCGTCCGCCGGACTCGGAATGGCCAGAGACATTGTGAGGGTCCTCCAAGTGCCAAAAATAGGCCGCGGGCACAGCCGTACCCAAAAATAACCGCCCGAAGGCCGGGGCGCCAAGTTCGTCCAGCGGAAAAAGGCCACAAAAACGGGTGGGCTATAGCCTTGGGGGATGGGGCTGGCCAACTTCGTCCGCCGGACTCGGAATGGCGCGAGACATTGCGAGGGGCCTCCGTGTGCCAAAAATAGGCCGCGGGCACAGCCGCGTCCAAAAATAACCACCCAATGGCCGGGGCGCCAAGTTCGTCCAGCGGAAAAAGGCCACAAAAACGTGTGGGCTATAGCCTTGGGGGTGGGGCTGGCCAACTTCGTCCGCCGGACTCGGAATGGCCCGAGACTTTGTGAGGGGCCTCCGTGTGCCAAAACTAGGCCGCGGGAACAGCCACGTCCAAAAATAACCGCCCGAATGCCGGGGCACCAAGTTCGTCCAGCGGAAAAAGGCCACAAAAACGGGTGGGCTATAGCCTTGGGGGGTGGGGCTGGCCCACTTCGTCCGCCGGGCTCGGAATGGCCTGAGACTTTTCGAGAGGCCTCCGTGTGCCAAAAATAGGCCGCGGGCACAGCCGCGCCTAAAAATACCCACCCGAAGGCGGGGGCGCCAATTTCGTCCAGCGGAAAAAGGCCACAAAAACGGGTGGGCTATAGCCTTGGGGGGTGGGCCTGGCCCACTTCGTCCGCCGGACTCGGAATGGCGCGAGACTTTGCGAGGCACCTCCGTGTGCCAAAAATAGGCCGCGGGCACAGCCGTCCCCAAAAATACTCGCCCGAAGGCCGGGGCACCAAGTTCGTCCAGCAGAAAAAGGGCACAAAAACGGGTGGGCTATAGCCTTGGGGGGTGGGGCTGGCCAACTTCGTCCGCCGGAATCGGAATGGCGCGAGAATTTGCGAGATGCCTCCGTGTGCCAAAAATAGGCCGCGGTCACAGCCGCGCCCAAAAATAACGGCCCGAAGGCCGGGGCGCCAAGTTCGTCCAGTGGAAAAAGGACGCAAAAACGGGTGGGCTATAGCCTTGGCGGGTGGGGCTGGCCAACTTCGTCCGCCGGACTCGGAATGGCGCGTGACATTGCGAGGGGCCTCCGTGTGCCAAAAATAGGCCACGGGCACAGCCGCACCCAAAAATAACCACCCGATGGCCGGGGCGCCAAGTTCGTCCAGCGGAAAAAGGCCACAAAAACGGGTGTGCTATAGCCTTGGGGATGGGGCTGGCCAACTTCCTCCGCCGGACTCGGAATGGCCCGAGACTTTGTGAGGGGTCTCCGTGTGCCAATAATAGGCCGCGGGAACAGCCACGCCCAAAAATAACCGCCCGAAGGCCGGTACGCCAAGTTCGTCCAGCGGAAAACGGCCACAAAAACGTGTGGGCTATAGCCTTGGGGGTGGGGCTGGCCAACTTCGTCCGCCGGACTCGGAATGGCGCGAGACTTTGCGAGGGGCCTCCTTGTGCCAAAAATATGCCGCGGGCACAGCCGCGCCCAAAAATAACCGCCTGAAGGCCAGGGCGCCAAGTTCGTACAGTGGAAAAAGGCCACAAAAACGGGTGGGCTATGGCCTTGGGGGGTGGGGCTGGCCAACTTCGTCCGCCGGACTCGGAATGGCCAGAGACATTGCGAGGGGCCTCCAAATGCCAAAAATAGGCCGCGGGCACAGCCGTACCCAAAAATAACCGCCCGAAGGCCGGGGCGCCAAGTTCGTCCAGCGGAAAAAGGCCACAAAAACGGGTGGGCTATAGCGTTGGGGGATGGGGCTGGCCAACTTCGTCCGCCGGACTCGGAATGGCGCGAGACATTGCGAGGGGCCTCCGTTTTCCAAAAATAGGCCGCGGGCACAGCCGCGCCCAAAAATAACCACCCGATGGCCGGGGCGCCAAGTTCGTCCAGCGGAAAAAGGCCACAAAAACGGGTGGGCTATAGCCTTGGGGGGTGGGGCTGGCCCACTTCGTCCGCCGGGCTCGGAATGGCCTGAGACTTTTCGAGAGGCCTCCGTGTGCCAAAAATAGGCCGCGGGCACAGCCGCGCCTAAAAATACCCACCCGAAGGCCGGGGCGCCAATTTCGTCCAGCGGAAAAATGCCACAAAAACGGGTAGGCTATAGCCTTGGGGGGTGGGCCTGGCCCACTTCGTCCGCCGGACTCGGAATGGCGCGAGACTTTGCGAGGCACCTCCGTGTGCCAAACATAGGCCGCGGGCACAGCCGCCCCCAAAAATACTCGCCCGAAGGCCGGGGCACCAAGTTCGTCCAGCGGAAAAAGGCCACAAAAACGGGTGGGCTATAGCCTTGGGGATGGGGCTGGCCAACTTCCTCCGCCGGACTCGGAATGGCCCGAGACTTTGTGAGGGGCCTCCGTGTACCAAAAATAGGCCGCGGGAACAACCACGCCCAAAAATAACCGCCCGAAGGCCGGTACGCCAAGTTCGTCCAGCGGAAAAAGGCCACAAAAACGTGTGGGCTATAGCCTTGGGGGTGGGGCTGGCCAACTTCGTCCGCCGGACTCGGAATGGCGCGAGACTTTGCGAGGGGCCTCCTTGTGCCAAAAATATGCCGCGGGCACAGCCGCGCCCAAAAATAACCGCCTGAAGGCCAGGGTGCCAAGTTCGTACAGCGGAAAAAGGCCACAAAAACGGGTGGGCTATGGCCTTGGGGGGTGGGGCTGGCCAACTTCGTCCGCCGGACTCGGAATGGCCAGAGACATTGCGAGGGGCCTCCAAGTGTCAAAAATAGGCCGCGGGCAGAGCCGTACCCAAAAATAACCGCCCGAAGGCCGGGGCGCCAAGTTCGTCCAGCGGAAAAAGGCCACAAAAACGGGTGGGCTATAGCCTTGGGGGATGGGGCTGGCCAACTTCGTCCGCCGGACTCGCAATGGCGCGAGACATTGTGAGGGGCCTCTGTGTGCCAAAAATAGGCCGCGGGCACAGCCGCACCCAAAAATAACCACCCGATGGCCGGGCCGCCAAGTTCGTCCAGCGGAAAAAGGCCACAAAAACGTGTGGGCTATAGCCTTGGGGGTGGGGCCGGCCAACTTCCTCCGCCGGACTCGGAATGGCCCGAGACTTTGTGAGGGGCCTCCGTGTGCCAAAACTAGGCCGCTGGGACAGCAACGTCCAAAAATAACTGCCCGAATGCCGGGGCGCCAAGTTCGTCCATCGGAAAAAGGCCACAAAAACGGGTGGGCTATAGCCTTGGGGGGTGGGCCTGGCCCACTTCGTCCGCCGGACTCGGAATAGTGCGAGACTTTGCGAGGCACCTCCGTGTGCCAAAAATAGGCCGCGGGCACAGCCGCCCCCAAAAATACTCGCCCGAAGGCCGGGGCACGAAGTTCGTCCAGCGGAAAAAGGGCACAAAAACGGGTGGGCTATAGCCTTGGGGGGTGGGGCTGGCCAACTTCGTCCGCCGGACTCGGAATGGCGCGAGAATTTGCGAGGTGCCTCCGTGTGCCAAAAATAGGCCGCGGGCACAGCCGCGCCCAAAAATAACGGCCCGAAGGCCGGGGCGCCAAGTTCGTCCAGCGGAAAAAGGACGCAAAAACGGGTGGGCTATAGCCTTGGCGGGTGGGGCTGGCCAACTTCGTCCGCCGGACTCGGAATGGCGCGCGACATTGCGAGGGGCCTCCGTGTACCAAAAATAGGCCACGGGCACAGCCGCACCCAAAAATAACCACCCGATGGCCGGGGCGCCAAGTTCATCCAGCGGAAAAAGGCCACAAAAACGGGTGGTTTATAGCCTAGGGGGGTGGGGCTGGCCAACTTCGTCCGCCGGACTCGGAATGGCGCGAGACTTTGTGAGGGCCCTCCGTGTGCCAAAAATTGGTCGCGGTCACAGCCACGCCCAAAAATAACCGCCCGAAAGCCGGGGCGCCAAGTTCGTCCAGCGGAAAAAGGCCACAAAAACGGGTGGGCTATAGCCTTGGGAGGTGGGGCTGACCAACCTCATCCGCCGGACTCGGAATGGCGCGAGACTTTGCGAGGGCCCTCCGTGTGCCGAAAATAGGCCGTGGGCACGGCCACGCCCAAAAAAAACCGCCCGAAGGCCGGGGCGCCAAGTTCGTCCAGCGGAAAAAGGCCACAAAAACGGGTGGGCTGTAGCCTTGGGGGGTGGGGCTGGCCAACTTCGTCCGCCGGACTCGGAATGGCGTGAGTCTTTGCGAGGGCCCTCCGTGTGCCAAAAATAGGCCGCAGGCACAATCGCACCCAAAAATAACCGCCCGACGGCCGGTCGCCACGTTCGTCCAGCGGAAAAAAGCCACAAAAACGGGTGGGCTATGGCCTTGGGGGGTGGGGCTGGCCAACTTCGTCCGCCGGACTCGGAATGGCGCGAGACTTTGCGAGGGACCTCCGTGTGCCAAAAATAGGCCTCGGGCACAGCCGCGCCCAAAAATAACCGCCCGAAGGCCAGGGCGCCAAGCTCGTCCAGCGGAAAAAGGCCACAAAAACGGGTGGTTTATAGCCTTGGGGGGTGGGGCTGGCCAACTTCGTCCGCCGGACTCGGAATGGTACGAGACTTTGCGAGGGCCCTCCGTGTGCCAAAAATAGGCCGCGGGCACAGCCGCGCCCAAAAATAACCGCCCGAAGGCCGGGGCGACAAGTTCGTCCAGCAGAAAAAGGCCACAAAAACGGGTGGGCTATAGACTTGTGGGGGGGCTGTCCAACTTCGTCCGCCGGACTCGGAATGGCGTGAGACATTGCGAGGGCCATCCGTGTGCCAAAAATAGGCCGCAGGGCACAGCCGCGCCCAAAAATAACCGCCCGAAGGCCGGGGCGCCAAGTTCGTCCAGCGGAAAAAGGCCACAAAAACGGGTGGGCTATAGCCTTGGGAGGTGGGGCTGACCAACCTCATCCGCCGGACTCGGAATGGCGCGAGACTTTGCGAGGGCCCTCCGTGTGCCGAAAATAGGCCGCGGGCACAGCCACGCCCAAAAATAACCGCCCGAAGGCCGGGGCGCCAAGTTCGTGCAACGGAAAAAGGCCACAAAAACGGGTGGGCTATAGCCTTGGGAGGTGGGGCTGGCCAACTTCATCCGCTGGACTCGGAATGGCGCGAGAGTGTAAGAGGGGCCTCCGTGTGCAAAAAATAGGCCGCGGGCACAGCTGCGCCCAAAAATAACTGCCCGAAGGCCGGGGCGCCAAGTTCGTCCAGCTGAAAAAGGCCACAAAAACGGGTGGGCTATAGCCTTGGGGGGTGGGGCTGCCCAACTTCGTCCGCCGGACTTGGAATGGTGCGAGGCTTTGCGAAGGGCCTCCGTGTACCAAAAATAGGCCGCGGGCACAGCCGCGCCCAAAAATAACTACACGAAGGCCAGGGCGCCGAGCTCGTCCAGCGGAAAAAGGCCACAAAAACGGGTGGTTTATAGCCTTGGGGGGTGGGGCTGGCCAACTTCGTCTGCCGGACTCGGAATGGTACGAGACTTTGCGAGGGCCCTCCGTGTGCCAAAAATAGGCCGCGGGCACAGCCACACCCAAAAATAACCGCCCGAAGGCCGGGGCGACAAGTTCGTCCAGCAGAAAAAGGCCACAAGAACGGGTGGGCTATAGACTTGTGGGGGGGCTGTCCAACTTCGTCCGCCGGACTCGGAATGGCGTGAGACTTTGCGAGGGCCCTCCGTGTGCCGAAAATAAGCCGCGGGCACAGCCGCTCCAAAAAATAACCGCCCGAAGGCTGGGGCGCCAAGTTCGTCCAGCGGAAAAAGGCCACAAAAACGGGTGGGCTATAGCCTTGGGGGGTGGGGCTTGCCAACTTCGTCCACCGGACTCGAAATGGCACGAGACTTTGTGAGGGGCCTCCGTGTGCCAAAAATAGGCCGCGAGCACAGCCGCGCCCAAAAATAACTTCCCGAATGCCGGGGCGCGAAGTTCGACCTGAGGAAAAAGGACACAAAAACGGGTGGGCTATAGCCTTGGGGGGTGGGGCTGGCCAAGTTCGTCCGCCGGACTCAGAATGGCGTGAGACTTTGCGAGGGGCCTCCGTGTGCCAAATTAGGCCGCGGGCACAGCCGCGCAAAAAAATAACAGCCCTAAGGCCGGGGCGCCAAGTTCGTCCAGCGGAAAAAGGCCACAAAAATGGGTGGGCTATGGCCTTGGGGGGTGGGGCTGGCCGAATTCGTACGCTGGACTTGTAATGGCGCGAAACTTTGTGAGGGGCCTCCGTGTGCCAAAAATAGGCCGCGGGCACAGCCGCGCCCAAAAATAACAGCCCGAAGGCCGGGGCGCCATGTTCGTCCGGCGGAAAAAGTCCACAAAAACGGGTGGGCTATAGCCTTGGGGGGTGGGGCTGGCCCACTTCGTCCGGCGGCCTCGGAATGGCGTGAGACTCTGCGAGGGGCCTTCGTGTGCCCAAAATAGGCCGCGGGCACAGCCGCGCCCAAAAAAAACAGCCCGAAGGCTCAGGCGCCAGGTTCGTCCTGCGGAAAAAGACCACAAAAACGGGTGGGCTATAGCCTTGGGGGGTGGGCCTGGCCCACTTCGTCCGCCGGACTTGGAATAGCGCGAGACTTTGCGAGGCACCTCCGTGTGCCAAAAATAGGCCGCGGGCACAGCCGCCCCCAAAAATACTCGCCCGAAGGCCGGGGCACGAAGTTCGTCCAGCGGAAAAAGGCCACAAAAACGGGTGGGCTATAGCCTTGGGGGGTGGGGCTGGCCAACTTCGTCCGCCGGACTCGGAATGGCGCGAGAATTTGCGAGGTGCCTCCGTGTGCCAAAAATAGGCCGCGGGCACAGCCGCGCCCAAAAATAACGGCCCGAAGGCCGGGGCGCCAAGTTCGTCCAGCGGAAAAAGGACGCAAAAACGGGTGGGCTATAGCCTTGGCGGGTGGGGCTGGCCAACTTCGTCCGCCGGACTCGGAATGGCGCGCGACATTGCGAGGGGCCTCCGTGTACCAAAAATAGGCCACGGGCACAGCCGCACCCAAAAATAACCACCCGATGGCCGGGGCGCCAAGTTCATCCAGCGGAAAAAGGCCACAAAAACGGGTGGTTTATAGCCTAGGGGGGTGGGGCTGGCCAACTTCGTCCGCCGGACTCGGAATGGCGCGAGACTTTGTGAGGGCCCTCCGTGTGCCAAAAATTGGTCGCGGTCACAGCCACGCCCAAAAATAACCGCCCGAAAGCCGGGGCGCCAAGTTCGTCCAGCGGAAAAAGGCCACAAAAACGGGTGGGCTATAGCCTTGGGAGGTGGGGCTGACCAACCTCATCCGCCGGACTCGGAATGGCGCGAGACTTTGCGAGGGCCCTCCGTGTGCCGAAAATAGGCCGCGGGGACGGCCACGCCCAAAAAAAACCGCCCGAAGGCCGGGGCGCCAAGTTCGTCCAGCGGAAAAAGGCCACAAAAACGGGTGGGCTGTAGCCTTGGGGGGTGGGGCTGGCCAACTTCGTCCGCCGGACTCGGAATGGCGTGAGTCTTTGCGAGGGCCCTCCGTGTGCCAAAAATAGGCCGCAGGCACAATCGCACCCAAAAATAACCGCCCGAAGGCCGGTCGCCACGTTCGTCCAGCGGAAAAAAGCCACAAAAACGGGTGGGCTATGGCCTTGGGGGGTGGGGCTGGCCAACTTCGTCCGCCGGACTCGGAATGGCGCGAGACTTTGCGAGGGGCCTCCGTGTGCCAAAAATAGGCCTCGGGCACAGCCGCGCCCAAAAATAACCGCCCGAAGGCCAGGGCGCCAAGCTCGTCCAACGGAAAAAGGCCACAAAAACGGGTGGTTTATAGCCTTGGGGGGTGGGGCTGGCCAACTTCGTCCGCCGGACTCTGAATGGTACGAGACTTTGCGAGGGCCCTCCGTGTGCCAAAAATAGGCCGCGGGCACAGCCGCGACCAAAAATAACCGCCCGAAGGCCGGGGCGACAAGTTCGTCCAGCAGAAAAAGGCCACAAAAACGGGTGGGCTATAGACTTGTGGGGGGGCTGTCCAACTTCGTCCGCCGGACTCGGAATGGCGTGAGACATTGCGAGGGGCATCCGTGTGCCAAAAATAGGCCGCAGGGCACAGCCGCGCCCAAAAATAACCGCCCGAAGGCCGGGGCGCCAAGTTCGTCCAGCGGAAAAAGGCCACAAAAACGGGTGGGCTATAGCCTTGGGAGGTGGGGCTGACCAACCTCATCCGCCGGACTCGGAATGGCGCGAGACTTTGCGAGGGCCCTCCGTGTGCCGAAAATAGGCCGCGGGCACAGCCACGCCCAAAAATAACCGCCCGAAGGCCGGGGCGCCAAGTTCGTGCAGCGGAAAAAGGCCACAAAAACGGGTGGGCTATAGCCTTGGGAGGTGGGGCTGGCCAACTTCATCCGCTGGACTCGGAATGGCGCGAGAGTGTAAGAGGGGCCTCCGTGTGCAAAAAATAGGCCGCGGGCACAGCTGCGCCCAAAAATAACTGCCCGAAGGCCGGGGCGCCAAGTTCGTCCAGCTGAAAAAGGCCACAAAAACGGGTGGGCTATACCTTGGGGGGTGGGGCTGCCCAACTTCGTCCGCCGGACTTGGAATGGTGCGAGGCTTTGCGAGGGGCCTCCGTGTGCCAAAAATAGGCCGCGGGCACAGCCGCGCCCAAAAATAACTGCACGAAGGCCAGGGCGCCAAGCTCGTCCAGCGGAAAAAGGCCACAAAAACGGGTGGTTTATAGCCTTGGGGGGTGGGGCTGGCCAACTTCGTCCGCCGGACTCGGAATGGTACGAGACTTTGCGAGGGCCCTCCGTGTGCCAAAAATAGGCCGCGGGCACAGCCACGCCCAAAAATAACCACCCGAAGGCCGGGGCGACAAGTTCGTCCAGCAGAAAAAGGCCACAAGAACGGGTGGGCTATAGACTTGTGGGGGGGCTGTCCAACTTCGTCCGCCGGACTCGGAATGGCGTGAGACATTGCGAGGGGCATCCGTGTGCCAAAAATAGGCCGCAGGGCACAGCCGCGCCCAAAAATAACCGCCCGAAGGCCGGGGCGCCAAGTTCGTCCAGCGGAAAAAGGCCACAAAAACGGGTGGTCTATAGCCTTGGGGGGTGGGGCTGGCCAACTTCGTCCGCCGGACTCGAAATTGCGCGAGACTTTGCGAGGGCCCTCCGTCTGCCAAAAATAGGCCGCGGGCACAGCCGCGCCCAACAATAACCGCCCGAAGGCCGGGGCGCCAAGTTCGTCCAGCGGAAAAAGGCCACAAAAACGGGTGGGCTATAGCCTTGGGGGGTGGGGCTGGCCAACTTCGTCCGCCGGACTCGGAATGGCGCGAGACTTTGCGAGGGCCCTCCGTGTGCCAAAAATAGGCCGCGGGCACAGCCGCGCCCAAAAATAACCGCCCGAACACCGGGGCGCCAAGTTCATCCAGCGGAAAAAGGCCACAAAAATGGGTGGGCTATAGCCTTGGGGGTGGGGCTGGCCAACTTCGTCCGCCGGACTCGGAATGGCGCGAGACTTTGCGAGGGCCCTCCGTGTGCCAAAAATAGGGCGCGGGCACAGCCGCGCCCAAAAATAACCGCCCGACGGCCGGGGCGCCAAGTTCGTCCAGCGGAAAAAGGCCACAAAAACGGGTGGGCTATAGCCTTGGGAGGTGGGGCTGACCAACTTCGTCCGCCGGACTCGGAATGGCGCGAGACTTTGCGAGGGCACTCCGTGTGCCGAAAATAGGCCGCGGGCACAGCCGCGCCAAAAAATAACCGCCCGAAGGCCGGGGTGCCAAGTTCATCCAGCGGAAAAAGGCCACAAAAACGGGTGGGCTATAGCGTTGGGCGGTGGGGCTGGCCCACTTCGTCCGCCGAACTCGGAATGGTGCGAGACTTTGTGAGGGGCCTCTGGTGTCAAAAATAGGCCGCGGGAACAGCCGCGCCCAAAAATAACCGCCCGAAGGCCGGGGCGCCAAGTTCGTCCAGCGGAGAAAGGCCACAAAAACGGGTGGGCTATAGCCTTGGGGGGTGGGGCTGGCCGATTTCGTCAGCCAGACTCGGAATGGCGCGAGACTTTGCGAGGGGCCTCCGTGTGCCAAATTAGGCTGCGGCACAGCCGCGCAAAAAAATAACAGCCCTAAGGCCGGGGCGCCAAGTTCGTCCAGCGGAAAAAGGCCACAAAAATGGGTGGGCTATAGCCTTGGGGGGTGGGGCTGGCCGACTTCGTCCTCCGGACTCGGCATGGCGCGAGATTTTGCGAGGCGCCTCTGTGTGCCAAAAATAGGCCGCGGCCACAGCCGCGCCCAAAAATAACCGCCCGACGGCCGGGCCGCCAAGTTCGTCCAGTGGAAAAAGGCCACAAAAACGGGTGGGCTATAGCCTTGGGGGGTGGGGCTCGCCAACTTCGTCCGCCGCACTCGGAATGGTGCGAGACTTTACGAGGGGCCTCCGTGTGCCAAAATAAGGCCGCGGACACAGCCGCGCCCAAAAATAACCGCCCGAAGGCCGGGGCGCCAAGTTCGTCCAGTGGAAAAAGGCCACAAAAACGGATGGGCTATAGCCTTGGGAGGTGGGGCTGACCAACTTCGTCCGCCGGACTCGGAATGGCGCGAGACTTTGCGAGGGCGCTCCGTGTGCCAAAAATAGGCCGTGGGAACAGCCGCGCCCAAAAATAACTGCCCGAAGGCCGGGACGCCAAATTCATCCAGCGGAAAAAGGCCACAAAAACGGGTGGGCTATAGCCTTGGTGGTTGGGGCTGGCCAACTTCGTCCGCCGGACTCGGAATGGGGCGAGACTTTGCGAGGGCCGTCCGTGTGCCAAAAATAAGCCGCGGGCAAAGCCGCGCCAAAAAATAACCGCCCGAAGGCTGGGCGCCAAGTTCGTCCAGCGGAAAAAGGCCACAAAAACGAGTGCGCTATAGCCTTGGGGGGTGGGGCTGGCCGACTTCGTCCGCCGGACTCAGAATAGCGCGAGACTTTGCAAGGGCCCTCCGTGTGCCGAAAATAAGCAGCGGGCACAGCCGCTCCAAAAAATAACCGCCCGAAGGCTGGGGCGCCAAGTTCGTCCAGCGGAAAAAGGCCACAAAAACGGGTGGGCTATAGCCTTGGGGGGTGGGGCTTGCCAACTTCGTCCACCGGACTCGAAATGGCACGAGACTTTGTGAGGGGCCTCCGTGTGCCAAAAATAGGCCGCGAGCACAGCCGCGCCCAAAAATAACTTCCCGAATGCCGGGGCGCGAAGTTCGACCTGAGGAAAAAGGACACAAAAACGGGTGGGCTATAGCCTTGGGGGGTGGGGCTGGCCAAGTTCGTCCGCCGGACTCAGAATGGCGTGAGACTTTGCGAGGGGCCTCCGTGTGCCAAATTAGGCTGCGGCACAGCCGCGCAAAAAAATAACAGCCCTAAGGCCGGGGCGCCAAGTTCGTCCAGCGGAAAAAGGCCACAAAAATGGGTGGGCTATGGCCTTGGGGGGTGGGGCTGGCCGAATTCGTCCGCTGGACTTGTAATGGCGCGAAACTTTGTGAGGGGCCTCCGTGTGCCAAAAATAGGCCGCGGGCACAGCCGCGCCCAAAAATAACCGCCCGAAGGCCGGGGCGCCATGTTCGTCCGGCGGAAAAAGTCCACAAAAACGGGTGGGCTATAGCCCTGGGGGGTGGGGCTGGCCCACTTCGTCCGGCGGCCTCGGAATGGCGTGAGACTCTGCGAGGGGCCTTCGTGTGCCCAAAATAGGCCGCGGGCACAGCCGCGCCCAAAAAAAACGGCCCGAAGGCTCAGCGCGCCAGGTTCGTCCTGGAAAAAGGCCACAAAAACGGGTGGGCTATAGCCTTGGGGGGTGGGCCTGGCCCACATCGTCCGCCGGACTCGGAATAGCGCGAGACTTTGCGAGGCACCTCCGTGTGCCAAAAATAGGCCGCGGGCACAGCCGCCCCCAAAAATACTCGCCCGAAGGCCGGGGCACGAAGTTCGTCCAGCGGAAAAAGGCCACAAAAACGGGTGGGCTATAGCCTTGGGGGGTGGGGCTGGCCAACTTCGTCCGCCGGACTCGGAATGGCGCGAGAATTTGCGAGGTGCCTCCGTGTGCCAAAAATAGGCCGCGGGCACAGCCGCGCCCAAAAATAACGGCCCGAAGGCCGGGGCGCCAAGTTCGTCCAGCGGAAAAAGGACGCAAAAACGGGTGGGCTATAGCCTTGGCGGGTGGGGCTGGCCAACTTCGTCCGCCGGACTCGGAATGGCGCGCGACATTGCGAGGGGCCTCCATGTACCAAAAATAGGCCACGGGCACAGCCGCACCCAAAAATAACCACCCGATGGCCGGGGCGCCAAGTTCATCCAGCGGAAAAAGGCCACAAAAACGGGTGGTTTATAGCCTTGGGGGGTGGGGCTGGCCAACTTCGTCCGCCGGACTTGGAATGGCGCGAGACTTTGTGAGGGCCCTCCGTGTGCCAAATTAGGCTGCGGCACAGCCGCGCAAAAAAATAACAGCCCTAAGGCCGGGGCGCCAAGTTCGTCCAGCGGAAAAAGGCCACAAAAATGGGTGGGCTATAGCCTTGGGGGGTGGGGCTGGCCGACTTCGTCCGCCGGACTCAGAATAGCGCGAGACTTTGCAAGGGCCCTCCGTGTGCCGAAAATAAGCAGCGGGCACAGCCGCTCCAAAAAATAACCGCCCGAAGGCTGGGGCGCCAAGTTCGTCCAGCGGAAAAAGGCCACAAAAACGGGTGGGCTATAGCCTTGGGGGGTGGGGCTTGCCAACTTCGTCCACCGGACTCGAAATGGCACGAGACTTTGTGAGGGGCCTCCGTGTGCCAAAAATAGGCCGCGAGCACAGCCGCGCCCAAAAATAACTTCCCGAATGCCGGGGCGCGAAGTTCGACCTGAGGAAAAAGGACACAAAAACGGGTGGGCTATAGCCTTGGGGGGTGGGGCTGGCCAAGTTCGTCCGCCGGACTCAGAATGGCGTGAGACTTTGCGAGGGGCCTCCGTGTGCCAAATTAGGCTGCGGCACAGCCGCGCAAAAAAATAACAGCCCTAAGGCCGGGGCGCCAAGTTCGTCCAGCGGAAAAAGGCCACAAAAATGGGTGGGCTATGGCCTTGGGGGGTGGGGCTGGCCGAATTCGTCCGCTGGACTTGTAATGGCGCGAAACTTTGTGAGGGGCCTCCGTGTGCCAAAAATAGGCCGCGGGCACAGCCGCGCCCAAAAATAACCGCCCGAAGGCCGGGGCGCCATGTTCGTCCGGCGGAAAAAGTCCACAAAAACGGGTGGGCTATAGCCCTGGGGGGTGGGGCTGGCCCACTTCGTCCGGCGGCCTCGGAATGGCGTGAGACTCTGCGAGGGGCCTTCGTGTGCCCAAAATAGGCCGCGGGCACAGCCGCGCCCAAAAAAAACGGCCCGAAGGCTCAGGCGCCAGGTTCGTCCTGCGGAAAAAGGCCACAAAAACGGGTGGGCTATAGCCTTGGGGGGTGGGCCTGGCCCACATCGTCCGCCGGACTCGGAATAGCGCGAGACTTTGCGAGGCACCTCCGTGTGCCAAAAATAGGCCGCGGGCACAGCCGCCCCCAAAAATACTCGCCCGAAGGCCGGGGCACGAAGTTCGTCCAGCGGAAAAAGGCCACAAAAACGGGTGGGCTATAGCCTTGGGGGGTGGGGCTGGCCAACTTCGTCCGCCGGACTCGGAATGGCGCGAGAATTTGCGAGGTGCCTCCGTGTGCCAAAAATAGGCCGCGGGCACAGCCGCGCCCAAAAATAACGGCCCGAAGGCCGGGGCGCCAAGTTCGTCCAGCGGAAAAAGGACGCAAAAACGGGTGGGCTATAGCCTTGGCGGGTGGGGCTGGCCAACTTCGTCCGCCGGACTCGGAATGGCGCGCGACATTGCGAGGGGCCTCCATGTACCAAAAATAGGCCACGGGCACAGCCGCACCCAAAAATAACCACCCGATGGCCGGGGCGCCAAGTTCATCCAGCGGAAAAAGGCCACAAAAACGGGTGGTTTATAGCCTAGGGGGGTGGGGCTGGCCAACTTCGTCCGCCGGACTTGGAATGGCGCGAGACTTTGTGAGGGCCCTCCGTGTGCCAAAAATTGGTCGCGGTCACAGCCACGCCCAAAAATAACCGCCCGAAAGCCGGGGCGCCAAGTTCGTCCAGCGGAAATGGCCACAAAAACGGGTGGGCTATAGCCTTGGGAGGTGGGGCTGACCAACCTCATCCGCCGGACTCGGAATGGCGCGAGACTTTGCGAGGGCCCTCCGTGTGCCGAAAATAGGCCGCGGGCACGGCCACGCCCAAAAAAAACCGCCCGAAGGCCGGGGCGCCAAGTTCGTACAGCGGAAAAAGGCCACAAAAACGGGTGGGCTGTAGCCTTGGGGGGTGGGGCTGGCCAACTTCGTCCGCCGGACTCGGAATGGCGTGAGTCTTTACGAGGGCCCTCCGTGTGCCAAAAATAGGCCGCAGGCACAATCGCACCCAAAAATAACCGCCCGAAGGCCGGTCGCCACGTTCGTCCAGCGGAAAAAAGCCACAAAAACGGGTGGGCTATGGCCTTGGGGGGTGGGGCTGGCCAACTTCGTCCGCCGGACTCGGAATGGCGCGAGACTTTGCGAGGGGCCTCCGTGTGCCAAAAATAGGCCTCGGGCACAGCCGCGCCCAAAAATAACCGCCCGAAGGCCAGGGCGCCAAGCTCGTCCAGCGGAAAAAGGCCACAAAAACGGGTGGTTTATAGCCTTGGGAGGTGGGGCTGACCAACTTCAATCCGCCGGACTCGGAATGGTACGAGACTTTGCGAGGGCCCTCCGTGTGCCAAAAATAGGCCGCGGGCACAGCCGCGCCCAAAAATAACCGCCCGAAGGCCGGGGCGACAAGTTCGTCCAGCAGAAAAAGGCCACAAAAACGGGTGGGCTATAGACTTGTGGGGGGGCTGTCCAACTTCGTCCGCCGGACTCGGAATGGCGTGAGACATTGCGAGGGGCATCCGTGTGCCAAAAATAGGCCGCAGGGCACAGCCGCGCCCAAAAATAACCGCCCGAAGGCCGGGGCGCCAAGTTCGTCCAGCGGAAAAAGGCCACAAAAACGGGTGGGCTATAGCCTTGGGAGGTGGGGCTGACCAACCTCATCCGCCGGACTCGGAATGGCGCGAGACTTTGCGAGGGCCCTCCGTGTGCCGAAAATAGGCCGCGGGCACAGCCACGCCCAAAAATAACCGCCCGAAGGCCGGGGCGCCAAGTTCGTGCAGCGGAAAAAGGCCACAAAAACGGGTGGGCTATAGCCTTGGGAGGTGGGGCTGGCCAACTTCATCCGCTGGACTCGGAATGGCGCGAGAGTGTAAGAGGGGCCTCCGTGTGCAAAAAATAGGCCGCGGGCACAGCTGCGCCCAAAAATAACTGCCCGAAGGCCGGGGCGCCAAGTTCGTCCAGCTGAAAAAGGCCACAAAAACGGGTGGGCTATAGCCTAGGGGGGTGGGGCTCCCCAACTTCGTCCGCCGGACTTGGAATGGTGCGAGGCTTTGCGAGGGGCCTCCGTGTGCCAAAAATAGGCCGCGGGCACAGCCGCGCCCAAAAATAACTGCACGAAGGCCAGGGCGCCAAGCTCGTCCAGCGGAAAAAGGCCACAAAAACGGGTGGTTTATAGCCTTGGGGGGTGGGGCTGGCCAACTTCGTCCGCCGGACTCGGAATGGTACGAGACTTTGCGAGGGCCCTCCGTGTGCCAAAAATAGGCCGCGGGCACAGCCACGCCCAAAAATAACCGCCCGAAGGCCGGGGCGACAAGTTCGTCCAGCAGAAAAAGGCCACAAGAACGGGTGGGCTATAGACTTGTGGGGGGGCTGTCCAACTTCGTCCGCCGGACTCGGAATGGCGTGAGACATTGCGAGGGGCATCCGTGTGCCAAAAATAGGCCGCAGGGCACAGCCGCGCCCAAAAATAACCGCCCGAAGGCCGGGGCGCCAAGTTCGTCCAGCGGAAAAAGGCCACAAAAACGGGTGGGCTATAGCCTTGGGGGGTGGGGCTGGCCAACTTCGTCCGCCGAACTCGAAATTGCGCGAGACTTTGCGAGGGCCCTCCGTGTGCCAAAAATAAGCCGCGGGCACAGCCGCGCCCAACAATAACCGCCCGAAGGCCGGGGCGCCAAGTTCGTCCAGCGGAAAAAGGCCACAAAAATGGGTGGGCTATAGCCTTGGGGGGTGGGGCTGGTCAACTTCGTCCGCCGGACTAGGAATGGTGCGAGCTTTCCGAGGGGCCTCCGTGTGCCAAAAATAGGCCGTGGGCACAGCCGCGCCCAAAAATAACCGCCCGACGGCCGGGGCGCCAAGTTCGTCCAGCGGAAAAAGGCCACAAAAACGGGTGGGCTATAGCCTTGGGAGGTGGGGCTGACCAACTTCGTCCGCCGGACTCGGAATGGCGCGAGACTTTGCGAGGGCACTCCGTGTGCCGAAAATAGGCCGCGGGCACAGCCACGCCAAAAAATAACCACCCGAAGGCCGGGGTGCCAAGTTCGTCCAGCGGAAAAAGGCCACAAAAACGGGTGGGCTATAGCGTTGGGCGGTGGGGCTGGCCCACTTCGTCCGCCGAACTCGGAATGGTGCGAGACTTTGTGAGGGGCCTCTGGTGTCAAAAATAGGCCGCGGGAACAGCCGCGCCCAAAAATAACCGCCCGAAGGCCGGGGCGCCAAGTTCGTCCAGCGGAGAAAGGCCACAAAAACGGGTGGGCTATAGCCTTGGGGGGTGGGGCTGGCCGATTTCGTCAGCCAGACTCGGAATGGCGCGAGACTTTGCGAGGGGCCTCCGTGTACCAAATTAGGCTGCGGCACAGCCGCGCAAAAAAATAACCGCCCTAAGGCCGGGGCGCCAACTTCGTCCAGCGGAAAAAGGCCACAAAAACGGGTGGGCTATAGCCTTGGGGGGTGGGGCTGGCCGACTTCGTCCTCCGGACTCGGCATGGCGCGAGACTTTGCGAGGCGGCTCTGTGTACCAAAAATAGGCCGCGGCCACAGCCGCGCCCAAAAATAACCGCCCGACGGCCGGGCCGCCAAGTTCGTCCAGTGGAAAAAGGCCACAAAAACGGGTGGGCTATAGCCTTGGGGGGTGGGGCTCGCCAACTTCGTCCGCCGGACTCGGAATGGTGCGAGACTTTACGAGGGGCCTCCGTGTGCAAAAATAAGGCCGCGGACACAGCCACGCCCAAAAATAACCGCCCGAAGGCCGGGGCGCCAAGTTCGTCCAGTGGAAAAAGGCCACAAAAACGGATGGGCTATAGCCTTGGGAGGTGGGGCTGACCAACTTCGTCCGCCGGACTCGGAATGGCGCGAGACTTTGCGAGGGCGCTCCGTGTGCCAAAAATAGGCCGTGGGCACAGCCGCGCCCAAAAATAACTGCCCGAAGGCCGGGACGCCAAATTCATCCAGCGGAAAAAGGCCACAAAAACGGGTGGGCTATAGCCTTGGGGGTTGGGGCTGGCCAACTTCGTCCGCCGGACTCGGAATGGGGCGAGACTTTGCGAGGGCCGTCCGTGTGCCAAAAATAAGCCGCGGGCAAAGCCGCGCCCAAAAATAACCGCCCGAAGGCTGGGGCGCCAAGTTCGTCCAGCGGAAAAAGGCCACAAAAACGGGTGGGCTATAGCCTTGGGGGGTGGGGCTTGCCAACTTCGTCCACCGGACTCGAAATGGCACGAGACTTTGTGAGGGGCCTCCGTGTGCCAAAAATAGGCCGCGAGCACAGCCGCGCCCAAAAATAACTTCCCGAATGCCGGGGCGCGAAGTTCGACCTGAGGAAAAAGGACACAAAAACGGGTGGGCTATAGCCTTGGGGGGTGGGGCTGGCCAAGTTCGTCCGCCGGACTCAGAATGGCGTGAGACTTTGCGAGGGGCCTCCGTGTGCCAAATTAGGCTGCGGCACAGCCGCGCAAAAAAATAACAGCCCGAAGGCTCAGGCGCCAGGTTCGTCCTGCGGAAAAAGGCCACAAAAACGGGTGGGCTATAGCCTTGGGGGTGGGGCTAGCCAACTTCGTCCGCCGGACTCAGAATGGCGCGAGACTTTGCGAGGGGCCTCCGTGTGCCAAAAATAGGCCACGGGCACAGCCGCCCCCAAAAATAACCACCCGAAGGCCGGGGCGCCAAGTTCGTCCAACGGAAAAAGGCCACAAAAACGGGTGGGCTATAGCCTTGGGAAGTGGGGATGGCCAACTTCGTCCGCCGGACTCGGAATGGCGCGAGACTTTTCGGGGGGTCTCCGTGTGCCAAAAATAGGCTGCGAGTACAGCCGCGCCCAAAAATAACCGCCCGAAGGCCGGGGCGACAAGTTCGTCCAGCGGAAAAAGGCCAGAAAAACGGGTGGGCTATAGCCTCGGGGGGTGGGGCTGGCCAACTTCGTCCACCGGACTGGGAATGGCGCGAAACTTTGCGAGGGGCCTCCGTGTGCAAAAAATAGGACGCGGGCACAGCCGCGCCCAAAAATAACCGCCTGAAGGCCCGGGCGCCAAGTTCGTCCAGCGGAAAAAGGCCACAAAAACGGGTGGGCTATAGCGTTGGGGGGTGGGCAGGCCAACTTCGTCCGCCGGGTTCGGAATGGTACGAGACTTTGTGAGGGGCCTCCGTGGGCCAAAAATAGGAGGTGGACACAGCCGCGCCAGAAAATATCGACCCGAAGGCCGGGGCGCCAAGTTCGTCCAGCGGGAAAAAGGCCACAAAAACGGGTGGGCTATAGCCTTGGGGGGTGGGGCTGGCCCACTTCGTCCGCCGGACTCGGAATGGCGTGAGACTTTGTGAGGGGCCTCCGTGTGCTGAAAATAGGCCGCGGGCACAGCCGTACCCAAAAATATCCACCCGAAGGCCGGGGCGCCAAGTTCGTCCAGAGGAAAAGGGCAGAAAAACGGGTTGGCTATAGCCTTGGGGGGTGGGGCTTGCCAACTTCGTCCGCCGGACTCCGAATGGCGCGAGACTTTGCGAGGGGCCTCCGTGTGCCAAAAATAGGCCGTGAGCACAGCCGCGCCAAAAATAACTGCCCGAAGGCCGGGGCGCCAAGTTCGTCCAGCGGAAAAAGGCCACAAAAACGGGTGGGCTATAGCCTTTGGGGGTGGGGCTGGCCAATTTTGTCTGCCGGACTCGGAATGGCGCGAGACTTTGCGAGGGGCCTCTGTGTGCCAAAAATAGGCAGCAGGCACAGCCGCGTCCAAAAATAACTACCCGAAGGGCGGGGCGCCAAGTTCGTCCAGCGAAAAAAGGCCACAAAAACGGGTGGGCTATAGCCTTGGGGGGTGCGGCTGGCCAACTTCGTCCGCCGGACTCAGAATGGCACGAGACTTTGCGTGGGACCTCCGTGTGCCAAAAATAGGCCGCGGACACAGCCGCGCCCAAAAGTAACCACCCGAAGGCCAGGGCGCCAAGTTCGTCCAGCGGAAAAAGGCCACAAAAACGGGTGGGCTATAGCCTTGGGGGGTGGGGCTGGCCAACTTCGTCCGCCGGACTCGGAATGGCGCGAGACTTTACGAGGGCCATCCGTTTGCCAAAAATAGGCCATAGGAACAGCTGCGCCCAAAAATAACTGCCCGAAGGCCGGGGCGCCAAGTTCGTCCAGCGGAAAAAGGCCACAAAAACGGGTGGGCTATAGCCATGGGGGGTGGGGCTGGCCAACTTCGTCCGCCGGACTCGGAATGGCGCGAGACTTTTCGACTGGTGTCCGTGTGCCAAAAATATTCCGCGTGCACAGCCGCGCGCAAAAATAACCGCCCGAAGGCCGGGGCGCCAAGTTCGTCCAGCGGAATAGGCCACAAAAACGGGTGGGCTATAGCCTTGGGGGGTGGGGCTGGCCAACTTCGTCCGCCGGACTCGGAATGGCGCGAGACTTTTTGACTAGCCTCCGTGTACCAAAAATAGACCGCGGGCACAGCCGCGCGCAAAAATAACCGACCGAAGGCCGAGGCGCCAAGTTCGTCCAGCGGAAAAAGGCCACAAAAACGGGTGGGCTATAGCCTTGGGGGGAGGGGCTGGCCAACTTCATCCGCCGGACTCGGAATGGGGCGAGACTTTGCGAGCGGCCTCCGCGTGCCAAATATAGGCCGCGGGCACATCCGCGCCCGAAAATAAACCCCCGAAGGTCGGCGCGCCCAAACCCCCCATCGGAAAAATGGCCATAAAACGGGTGGCTATAGCCTTGGGGGGAGGGGCTGGCCAACTTCGTCCGCCGGACTCGGAATGCGGCGAGACATTGCGAGCGGCCTCCGTGTGCCAAAAATAGGCAGCGGGCACAGCCGCGCCCAAAAATAACCCTCCGAAGGTCGGCGCACCCAAACCCCCCAGCGGAAAAATGGCCAAAACACGGGTGGGCTATATCCTTGGGGGGAGGGGCTGGCCCTCTTCGTCCGCCGGACTCGGAATGGGGTGAGACTTTGCGAGCGGCCTCTACGTACCAAAAATAGGCCACGGGCACAGCCGCGCCTAAAAATAGCACCCCGAAAGTCGGCACGCCCAAAACCCCCCAGCGGAAAAATGGCCAAAAAACGGGTGCGCTACAGCCTTGGGGGGAGGGGCTGGCCAACTTCGTCCGCCGGACTCGGAATGGCGCGAGACTTTTTGACTAGCCTCCGTGTACCAAAAATAGACCGCGGGCACAGCCGCGCGCAAAAATAACCGACCGAAGGCCGAGGCGCCAAGTTCGTCCAGCGGAAAAAGGCCACAAAAACGGGTGGGCTATAGCCTTGGGGGGAGGGGCTGGCCAACTTCATCCGCCGGACTCGGAATGGGGCGAGACTTTGCGAGCGGCCTCCGCGTGCCAAATATAGGCCGCGGGCACATCCGCGCCCGAAAATAAACCCCCGAAGGTCGGCGCGCCCAAACCCCCCATCGGAAAAATGGCCAGAAAACGGGTGGCTATAGCCTTGGGGGGAGGGGCTGGCCAACTTCGTCCGCCGGACTCGGAATGCGGCGAGACATTGCGAGCGGCCTCCGTGTGCCAAAAATAGGCAGCGGGCACAGCCGCGCCCAAAAATAACCCTCCGAAGGTCGGCGCACCCAAACCCCCCAGCGGAAAAATGGCCAAAACACGGGTGGGCTATATCCTTGGGGGGAGGGGCTGGCCCTCTTCGTCCGCCGGACTCGGAATGGGGTGAGACTTTGCGAGCGGCCTCTACGTACCAAAAATAGGCCACGGGCACAGCCGCGCCTAAAAATAGCACCCCGAAAGTCGGCACGCCCAAAACCCCCCAGCGGAAAAATGGCCAAAAAACGGGTGCGCTACAGCCTTGGGGGGAGGGGCTGGCCAACTTCGTCCGCCGGACTCGGAATGGGATGAGACTTTACGAGCGGCCTCCGCATGCCAAAAATAGGCCGCGGGCACAGCCGCGCCCAAAAATAACCCACCGACGGTCGGCGCCCCCAAACCCCCCAGCGGAAAAATGGCCAAAAAATGGGTGGGCTATAGCGTTGGGGAGAGGGGCTGTCCAACTTCGTCCGCCGGACTCGGAATGGGGCGAGACTTTGCGAGCGGCCTCCGCGTGCCAAAAATAGGCAGCGGGCACAGCCGCGCCCAAAAATAACCCTCCGAAGGCCCGGGCGCCAAGTACGTCCAGCGGAAAAAGGCCACAAAAACGGGTGGGCTATAGCCTTGGGGGGTGGGGCTCGCCAACTTCGTCCGCCGGACTCGGAACGGCGCGAGACTTTGTGAGGGGCCACCATTTGCCAAAAACAGGCCGCGGGCACAGCCGCGCCCGAAAATAACCGCCCGAAGGCCGGGGCGCCAAGTTCGTCCAGCGGAAAAAGGCCACAAAAACGGGAGGGCTATAGCCTTTGGGGGTGGGGCTGGCCAATTTTGTCCGCCGGACTCGGAATGGCGCGTGACTTTGCGAGGGGCCTCCGTGTGCCAAAAATAGGCTGCGGGCTCAGCCACGCCCAAAAATAACCGCCCGAAGGCCGGGGCGCCAAGTTCGTCCAGCGGAAAAAGGCCACAAAAACGGGTGGGCTATAGCCTTGGCGGTTGGGGCTGGCCAACTTCGTCCCCCGGACTCGGAATGGCGCGAGACTTTGCGAGTGGCCTCTGTGTGCCAAAAATAGGCCGCGGGCACAGCCGCGCAAAAAAATAGCCACCCGAAGGCCGGGGCGCCAAGTTCGTCCAGAGGAAAAGGGAGACAAAATGGGTTGGCTATAGCCTTGGGGAGTGGGGCTGGCCTACTTCGTCCGCCGGACTCGGAATGGCGCGAGACTTTGCGAGTGGCCTCCGTGTGCCAAAAATACGCCGCGGGCACAGCCGCGTGAAAAAATAACCGCCCGAAGGCCGGGTCGCCAAGTTCGTCCAGCGGAAAAAGGCCACAAAAACGGGAGGGCTATAGCCTTTGTGGGTGGGGCTGGCCAATTTTGTCCGCCGGACTCGGAATGGCGCGAGACTTTGCGAGGGGCCTCCGTGTGCCAAAAATAGGCTGCGGGCTCAGCCACGCCCAAAAAAAAACCGCCCGAAGGCCGGGGCGCCAAGTTCGTCCAGCGGAAAAAGGCCACAAAAACGGGTGGGCTATAGCCTTGGGGGGTGGGGCTGGCCAACTTCGTCCGCCGGATTCGGAATGGCACGAGCCTTTGAGAGAGGCGTCCGTGTGCCAAAAATAGGCCGCGGGCACAGCCGTGTCTAAAAATAACGGCCCGAAGGCCGGGGCGCCAAGTTCGTCCAGAGGAAAGAAGCCACAAAAATGGGTGGGCTATAGCCTTGGGGGGTGGGGCTGGCCAACTTTGTCCGCCGGACACGGAATGGCGCGAGACTTTGCAAGGGGCCTCCGTGTACCAAAAATAGGCCGCAGGCACAGCCGCGCCCAAAAATAACCGCCCGAAGGCCGGGGCGCCAAGTTCGTCCAGCGGAAAAAGGCCAGAAAAACGGGTGGGCTATATAGCCTTGGGGGGTGGGGCTGGCCCACTTCGTCCGCCGGACTCGGAATTGCGCGAGAATTTGCGAGGGCCCTCCGTTTGCCAAAAATAGGCTGCGGGCACAGCCGTGCGAAAAAATAACCGCCCGAAGGCCGGGGCGCCAAGTTCGTCCAGCGGAAAAAGGCCACAAAAACGGGTGGGCTATAGCCTTGGGGGGTGGGGCTGGCCAACTTCGTCCCCCGGACTCGGAATGGCGCGAGACTTCGCGAGTGGCCTCTGTGTGCCAAAAATAGGCCGCGGGCACAGCCGCGCAAAAAAATAACCACCCGAAGGCCGGGGCGCCAAGTTCGTCCAGAGGAAAAGGGAGACAAAAATGGGTTGGCTATAGCCTTGGGGGGTGGGGCTGGCCTACTTCGTCCGCCGGACTCGGAATGGCGCGAGACTTTGCGAGTGGCCTCCGTGTGCCAAAAATAGGCCGCGGGCACAGCCGCGCGAAAAAATAACCGCCCGAAGGCCGGGGCGCCAAGTTCGTCCAGCGGAAAAAGGCCACAAAAATGGGTGGGCTATAGCCATGGCGGTAGGGGCTGGCCCACTTCGTCCGCCGGACTCCGAATGGCGCTAGACTTTGCGAGGGGCCTCCGTGTGCCAAAAATAGGCAGTGGGCACAGCCGCGCCCAAAAATAACCGCCCGAAGGCCGGGGCGCAAAGTCCGTGCAGCGGAAAAAGGCCACAAAAACGGGAGGGCTATAGCCTTTGTGGGTGGGGCTGGCCAATTTTGTCCGCCGGACTCGGAATGGCGCGAGACTTTGCGAGGGGCCTCCGTGTGCCAAAAATAGTCTGCGGGCTTAGCCACGTCCAAAAAAAAACCGCCCGAAGGCCGGGGCGCCAAGTTCGTCCAGTGGAAAAACGCCACAAAAACGGGTGGGCTATAGCCTTGGGGGGTGGGGCTGGCCAACTTCGTCCGCCGGATTCGGAATGGCACGAGCCTTTGAGAGGGGCATCCGTGTGCCAAAAATAGGCCGCGGGCACAGCCGTGTCTAAAAATAACGGCCCGAAGGCCGGGGCGCCAAGTTCGTCCAGCGGAAAAAGGCCAGAAAAACGGGTGGGCTATATAGCCTTGGGGGGTGGGGCTGGCCAACTTCGTCCGCCGGACTCGGAATTGCGCGAGAATTTGCGAGGGCCCTCCGTTTGCCAAAAATAGGCCGCGGGCACAGCCGCGCAAAAAAATAACCGCCCGAAGGCCGGGGCGCCAAGTTCGTCCAGCGGAAAAAGGCCACAAAAATGGGTGGGCTATAGCCATGGCGGTAGGGGCTGGCCCACTTCGTCCGCCGGACTCCGAATGGCGCTAGACTTTGCGAGGGGCCTCCGTGTGCCAAAAATAGGCAGTGGGCACAGCCGCGCCCAAAAATAACCGCCCGAAGGCCGGGGCGCAAAGTTCGTGCAGCGGAAAAAGGCCACAAAAACGGGAGGGCTATAGCCTTTGTGGGTGGGGCTGGCCAATTTTGTCCGCCGGACTCGGAATGGCGCGAGACTTTGCGAGGGGCCTCCGTGTGCCAAAAATAGGCTGCGGGCTCAGCCACGCCCAAAAAAAAACCGCCCGAAGGCCGGGGCGCCAAGTTCGTCCAGCGGAAAAAGGCCACAAAAACGGGTGGGCTATAGCCTTGGGGGGTGGGGCTGGCCAACTTCGTCCGCCGGATTCGGAATGGCACGAGCCTTTGAGAGAGGCGTCCGTGTGCCAAAAATAGGCCGCGGGCACAGCCGTGTCTAAAAATAACGGCCCGAAGGCCGGGGCGCCAAGTTCGTCCAGAGGAAAGAAGCCACAAAAACGGGAGGGCTATAGCCTTTGTGGGTGGGGCTGGCCAATTTTGTCCGCCGGACTCGGAATGGCGCGAGACTTTGCGAGGGGCCTCCGTGTGCCAAAAATAGTCTGTGGGCTTAGCCACGTCCAAAAAAAAACCGCCCGAAGGCCGGGGCGCCAAGTTCGTCCAGTGGAAAAACGCCACAAAAACGGGTGGGCTATAGCCTTGGGGGGTGGGGCTGGCCAACTTCGTCCGCCGGATTCGGAATGGCACGAGCCTTTGAGAGGGGCATCCGTGTGCCAAAAATAGGCCGCGGGCACAGCCGTGTCTAAAAATAACGGCCCGAAGGCCGGGGCGCCAAGTTCGTCCAGCGGAAAAAGGCCAGAAAAACGGGTGGGCTATATAGCCTTGGGGGGTGGGGCTGGCCAACTTCGTCCGCCGGACTCGGAATTGCGCGAGAATTTGCGAGGGCCCTCCGTTTGCCAAAAATAGGCCGCGGGCACAGCCGCGCAAAAAAATAACCGCCCGAAGGCCGGGGCGCCAAGTTCGTCCAGCGGAAAAAGGCCACAAAAATGGGTGGGCTATAGCCATGGCGGTAGGGGCTGGCCCACTTCGTCCGCCGGACTCCGAATGGCGCTAGACTTTGCGAGGGGCCTCCGTGTGCCAAAAATAGGCAGTGGGCACAGCCGCGCCCAAAAATAACCGCCCGAAGGCCGGGGCGCAAAGTTCGTGCAGCGGAAAAAGGCCACAAAAACGGGAGGGCTATAGCCTTTGTGGGTGGGGCTGGCCAATTTTGTCCGCCGGACTCGGAATGGCGCGAGACTTTGCGAGGGGCCTCCGTGTGCCAAAAATAGGCTGCGGGCTCAGCCACGCCCAAAAAAAAACCGCCCGAAGGCCGGGGCGCCAAGTTCGTCCAGCGGAAAAAGGCCACAAAAACGGGTGGGCTATAGCCTTGGGGGGTGGGGCTGGCCAACTTCGTCCGCCGGATTCGGAATGGCACGAGCCTTTGAGAGAGGCGTCCGTGTGCCAAAAATAGGCCGCGGGCACAGCCGTGTCTAAAAATAACGGCCCGAAGGCCGGGGCGCCAAGTTCGTCCAGCGGAAAAAGGCCAGAAAAACGGGTGGGCTATATAGCCTTGGGGGGTGGGGCTGGCCAACTTCGTCCGCCGGACTCGGAATTGCGCGAGACTTTGCAAGGGGCCTCCGTGTACCAAAAATAGGCCGCAGGCACAGCTGCGCCCAAAAATAACCGCCCGAAGGCCGGGGCGCCAAGTTCGTCCAGCGGAAAAAGGCCAGAAAAACGGGTGGGCTATATAGCCTTGGGGGGTGGGGCTGGCCCACTTCGTCCGCCGGACTCGGAATTGCGCGAGAATTTGCGAGGGCCCTCCGTTTGCCAAAAATAGGCTGCGGGCACAGCCGTGCGAAAAAATAACCGCCCGAAGGCCGGGGCGCCAAGTTCGTCCAGCGGAAAAAGGCCACAAAAACGGGTGGGCTATAGCCTTGGGGGGTGGGGCTGGCCAACTTCGTCCCCCGGACTCGGAATGGCGCGAGACTTTGCGAGTGGCCTCTGTGTGCCAAAAATAGGCCGCGGGCACAGCCGCGCAAAAAAATAACCACCCGAAGGCCGGGGCGCCAAGTTCGTCCAGAGGAAAAGGGAGACAAAAATGGGTTGGCTATAGCCTTGGGGGGTGGGGCTGGCCTACTTCGTCCGCCGGACTCGGAATGGCGCGAGAATTTGCGAGGGCCCTCCGTTTGCCAAAAATAGGCCGCGGGCACAGCCGCGCGAAAAAATAACCGCCCGAAGGCCGGGGCGCCAAGTTCGTCCAGCGGAAAAAGGCCACAAAAACGGGTGGGCTATAGCCATGGCGGTAGGGGCTGGCCCACTTCGTCCGCCGGACTCCGAATGGCGCTAGACTTTGCGAGGGGCCTCCGTGTGCCAAAAATAGGCCGTGGGCACAGCCGCGCCCAAAAATAACCGCCCGAAGGCCGGGGCGCCAAGTTCGTCCAGCGGAAAAAGGCCACAAAAACGGGAGGGCTATAGCCTTTGGGGGTGGGGCTGGCCAATTTTGTCCGCCGGACTCGGAATGGCGCGTGACTTTGCGAGGGGCCTCCGTGTGCCAAAAATAGGCTGCGGGCTCAGCCACGTCCAAAAATAACCGCCCGAAGGCCGGGGCGCCAAGTTCGTCCAGCGGAAAAAGGCCACAAAAACGGGTGGGCTATAGCCTTGGCGGTTGGGGCTGGCCCACTTCGTCCGCCGGACTCGGAATTGCGCGATACATTGCGAAAAGCCTCCGTGTGCCAAAAATAGGCCGCGAGCACAGCCGCGGCCAAAAATAACTGCCCGAAAGCCGGGGCGCCAAGTTCGTCCAGCGGAAAAAGGCCACAAAAACGGGTGGGCTATAGCCTTGGGAGGTGGGGCTGGCCCACTTCGTCCGCCGGACTCGGAATGGTGCGAGACTTTGCGAGGGGCCTCCGTGTGCCAAAAGTAGGCCGCGGGCACAGCTGCACCCAATAATAACCGCCCGAAGGCCGGGGCGCCAAGTTCGTCCAGCGTAAAAAGGCCACAAAAACGGGTGGGCTATAGCCTTGGGGGGTGGGGCTGGCCAACTTCGTCCGCCGGACTCGGAATGGTGCGAGACTTTGTGAGGGGCCTCCGTGTGCCAAAAATAGGCCGGGGCCACAGCCGCGCCCAAAAGTAACCACCCGAAGGCCGGGGAGCCAAGTTCGTCCAGCGGAAAAAGGCCACAAAAACGGTTGGGCTATAGCCTTGGTGGGTGGGGCTGGCCAACTTCGTCCGCCGGACTCGGAATGGCGCGAGACTTCGCGAGGGGCCTCCGTGTGCCAAAACTACACCACGAGCACAGCCGCGCCCAAAAATAACTGCCCGAAGGCCGGGGCTTCATCTTCGTCCAGCGGAAAAAGGCCACAAAAAAGGGTGGGCTATAGCCTTGGGGGGTGGGGCTGGCCAACTTCGTCCGCCGGACTCGGAACGGCGCGAGACTTTGCGAGGGGCCTCCGTGTGCTAAAAATAGGCTACGGGCTCAGCCACGCCCAAAAATAACCGCCCGAAGGCCGGGGCGCCAAGTTCGTCCAGCGGAAAAACGCCACAAAAACGGGTGGGCTATAGCCTTGGGGGGTGGGGCTGGCCAACTTCGTCCGCCGGACTCGGAACGGAGCGAGACTTTGCGAGGGGCCTCCGTGTGCCAAAAATAGGCCGTGGGCACAGCCGCGCCCGAAAATAACCGCCCGAAGGCCGGGGCGCCAAGTTCGTCCAGCGGAAAAAGGCCACAAAAACGGGAGGGCTATAGCCTTTGGGGGTGGGGCTGGCCAATTTTGTCCGCCGGACTCGGAATGGCGCGTGACTTTGCGAGGGGCCTCCGTGTGCCAAAAATAGGCTGCGGGCTCAGCCACGCCCAAAAATAACCGCCCGAAGGCCGGGGCGCCAAGTTCGTCCAGCGGAAAAAGGCCACAAAAACGGGTGGGCTATAGCCTTGGCGGTTGGGGCTGGCCCACTTCGTCCGCCGGACTCGGAATTGCGCGATACATTGCGAAAAGCCTCCGTGTGCCAAAAATAGGCCGCGAGCACAGCCGCGGCCAAAAATAACTGCCCGAAGGCCGGGGCGCCAAGTTCGTCCAGCGGAAAAAGGCCACAAAAACGGGTGGGCTATAGCCTTGGGAGGTGGGGCTGGCCCACTTCGTCCGCCGGACTCGGAATGGTGCGAGACTTTGCGAGGGGCCTCCGTGTGCCAAAAGTAGGCCGCGGGCACAGCTGCACCCAATAATAACCACCCGAAGGCCGGGGCGCCAAGTTCGTCCAGCGTAAAAAGGCCACAAAAACGGGTGGGCTATAGCCTTGGGGGGTGGGGCTGGCCAACTTCGTCCGCCGGACTCGGAATGGTGCGAGACTTTGTGAGGGGCCTCCGTGTGCCAAAAATAGGCCGGGGCCACAGCCGCGCCCAAAAGTAACCACCCGAAGGCCGGGGAGCCAAGTTCGTCCAGCGGAAAAAGGCCACAAAAACGGTTGGGCTATAGCCTTGGTGGGTGGGGCTGGCCAACTTCGTCCGCCGGACTCGGAATGGCGCGAGACTTCGCGAGGGGCCTCCGTGTGCCAAAACTACACCACGAGCACAGCCGCGCCCAAAAATAACTGCCCGAAGGCCGGGGCTTCATCTTCGTCCAGCGGAAAAAGGCCACAAAAAAGGGTGGGCTATAGCCTTGGGGGGTGGGGCTGGCCAACTTCGTCCGCCGGACTCGGAACGGCGCGAGACTTTGCGAGGGGCCTCCGTGTGCTAAAAATAGGCTATGGGCTCAGCCGCGCCCAAAAATAACCGCCCGAAGGCCGGGGCGCCAAGTTCGTCCAGCGGAAAAACGCCACAAAAACGGGTGGGCTATAGCCTTGGGGGGTGGGGCTGGCCAACTTCGTCCGCCGGACTCGGAACGGAGCGAGACTTTGCGAGGGGCCTCCGTGTGCCAAAAATAGGCCGTGGGCACAGCCGCGCCCGAAAATAACCGCCCGAAGGCCGGGGCGCCAAGTTCGTCCAGCGGAAAAAGGCCACAAAAACGGGAGGGCTATAGCCTTTGGGGGTGGGGCTGGCCAATTTTGTCCGCCGGACTCGGAATGGCGCGTGACTTTGCGAGGGGCCTCCGTGTGCCAAAAATAGGCTGCGGGCTCAGCCACGCCCAAAAATAACCGCCCGAAGGCCGGGGCGCCAAGTTCGTCCAGCGGAAAAAGGCCACAAAAACGGGTGGGCTATAGCCTTGGCGGTTGGGGCTGGCCAACTTCGTCCCCCGGACTCGGAATGGCGCGAGACTTTGCGAGTGGCCTCTGTGTGCCAAAAATAGGCCGCGGGCACAGCCGCGCAAAAAAATAGCCACCCGAAGGCCGGGGCGCCAAGTTCGTCCAGAGGAAAAGGGAGACAAAATGGGTTGGCTATAGCCTTGGGGAGTGGGGCTGGCCTACTTCGTCCGCCGGACTCGGAATGGCGCGAGACTTTGCGAGTGGCCTCCGTGTGCCAAAAATACGCCGCGGGCACAGCCGCGTGAAAAAATAACCGCCCGAAGGCCGGGTCGCCAAGTTCGTCCAGCGGAAAAAGGCCACAAAAATGGGTAGGCTATAGCCATGGCGGTAGGGGCTGGCCCACTTCGTCCGCCGGACTCCGAATGGCGCTAGACTTTGCGAGGGGCCTCCGCGTGCCAAAAATAGGCAGTGGGCACAGCCGCACCCAAAAATAACCGCCCGAAGGCTGGGGCGCAAAGTTCGTGCAGCGGAAAAAGGCCACAAAAACGGGAGGGCTATAGCCTTTGTGGGTGGGGCTGGCCAATTTTGTCCGCCGGACTCGGAATGGCGCGAGACTTTGCGAGGGGCCTCCGTGTGCCAAAAATAGGCTGCGGGCTCAGCCACACCCAAAAATAACCGCCCGAAGGACGGGGCGCCAAGTTCGTCCAGCGGAAAAACGCCATAAAAACGGGTGGGCTATAGCCTTGGGGGGTGGGGCTGGCCAACTTCGTCCGCCGGATTCGGAATGGCACGAGCCTTTGAGAGGGGCGTCCGTGTGCCAAAAATAGGCCGCGGGCACAGCCGTGTCTAAAAATAACGGCCCGAAGGCCGGGGCGCCAAGTTCGTCCAGAGGAAAGAGGCCACAAAAACGGGTGGGCTATAGCCTTGGGGGGTGGGGCTGGCCAACTTTGTCCGCCGGACACGGAATGGCGCGAGACTTTGCGAGGGGCCTCCGTGTGCCAAAAATAGGCCGCGGGAACAGCCGCGTCTAAAAATAACCGCCCGAAGGCCGGGGCGCCAAGTTCGTCCAGAGGAAAGAAGCCACAAAAATGGGTGGGCTATAGCCTTGGGGGGTGGGGCTGGCCAACTTTGTCCGCCGGACACGGAATGGCGCGAGACTTTGCGAGGGGCCTCCGTGTGCCAAAAATAGGCCGCAGGCACAGCCGCGCCCAAAAATAACCGCCCGAAGGCCGGGGCGCCAAGTTCGTCCAGCGGAAAAAGGCCAGAAAAACGGGTGGGCTATAGCCTTGGGGGGTGGGGCTGGCCCACTTCGTCCGCCGGACTCGGAATTGCGCGAGAATTTGCGAGGGCCCTCCGTTTGCCAAAAATAGGCTGCGGCCACAGCCGCGCAAAAAAATAACCGCCCGAAGGCCGGGGCGCCAAGTTCGTCCAGCGGAAAAAGGCCACAAAAACGGGTGGGCTATAGCCTTGGCGGTTGGGGCTGGCCAACTTCATCCGCCGGACTCGGAATGGCACGAGACTTTACGAGGGGCCTCCGTGTGCCAAAAATAGGCCACGGTCACATCCACGGCCAAAAATAACCACCCGAAGGCCGGGGCGCCAAGTTCGTCCAGAGGAAAAAGGCCACAAAAACGGATTGCTATTGCCTTGGGGGGTGGGGCTGGCCAACTTTGTCTGCCGGACTCGGAATGGCGCGAGACTTTGCGAGTGGCCTCCGTTTACCAAAAATAGGCCGCGGGCACAGTCGCGCCCAAAAATAACCGCCCGAAGGCCGGGGCGCCAAGTTCGTCCAGCGGAAAAAGGCCTCAAAAACGGGTGGGCTATAGCCTTGGGAGGTGGGGCTGGGCAACTTCATCCGCCGGACTCGGAATGGTGCGAGACTTTGCGAGGGGCCTCCGTGTGCCCAAAATAGGCAGCGGGCACAGCCGCACCCAAAAATAACCGCCCGAAGGCCGGGGCGCCAAGTTCGTCCAGCGTAAAAAGGCCACAAAAACGGGTGGGCTATATCCTTGGGGGGTGGGGCTGGCCCACTTCGTCCGCCGGACTCGGAATGGCGCGAGACTTTGTGAGGGTCCTCCGTGTGCCAAAACTAGGCCGTGGGCACAGCTGCGCCCAAAAATAACCGCCCGAAGGCCGGGGCGCCAAGTTCGTCCAGAGGAAAAGGGACACAAAAACGGGTTGCTATAGCCTTGGGGGGTGGGGCTGGTCAACTTCGTCAGCCGGACTCGGAATGGCGCGAGACTTTGCGAGTGGCCTCCGTGTGCCAAAAATAGGCCGCGGGCACAGCCGCACCCAAAAATAACCGCCCGAAGGCCCGGGCGCCAAGTACGTCCAGCGGAAAAAGGCCACAAAAACGGGTGGGCTATAGCCTTGGGGGGTGGGGCTCGCCAACTTCGTCCGCCGGACTCGGAACGGCGCGAGACTTTGTGAGGGGCCACCATTTGCCAAAAACAGGCCGCGGGCACAGCCGCGCCCAAAATAAGCCGCCCGAAGGCCGGGGCGCCAAGGTCGTCCAGCGGAAAAAGGCCACAAAAACGGGTGGGCTATAGCCTTGGGTGGTGGGGCTGGCCTACTTCGTCCGCCGGACTCAGATTGGCGCGAGACTTTGCGAGGGGCCTCTGTGTACCAAAAATAGGCCTCGGGCTCAGCCACGCCCAAAAATAACCACCCGAAGGCCGGGGCGCCAAGTTCGTCCAGCGGAAAAAGGCCACAAAAACGGATGGGCTATAACCTTGGGAGGTGGGGCTGGCCAACTTAATCCGCCGGACTCGGAATCGCGTGAGACTTTGCGAGGGGCCTCCGTGTGCCAAAAAAAGGCCGCGGGCACAGCCGCGTCCAAAAATAACCGCCCGAAGGCCGGGGCGCCGAGTTCGTCCAGCGGAAAAAGGCCACAAAAAAGGGTGGGCTATAGCCTTGGTGGGTGGGGCTGGCCAACTTCGTCCGCCGGACTCGGAATGGCGCGAGACTTCGCGAGGGGCCTCCGTGTGCCAAAAATACACCACGGGCACAGCCGCGCCCAAAAATAACCGCCCGAAGGTCGGGGAATCATCTTCGTCCAGCGGAAAAAAGGCCACAAAAAAGGGTGGGCTATAGCCTTCGGGGGTGGGGCTGGCCAACTTCGTCCGCCGGACTCGGAACGGCGCGAGACTTTACGAGGGGCCTCCATGTGCCAAAAACAGGCCGCGGGCACAGCCGCGCCCAAAATAAATCGCCCGAAGGCCGGGGCGCCAAGTTCGTCCAGCGGAAAAAGGCCACAAAAATGGGTGGGCTATAGCCTTGGGAGGTGGGGCTGGCCCACTTCGTCCACCGGACTCGGAATGGTGCAAGACTTTACGAGGGGCCTCCGTGTGCCAAAAATAGGCCGCGGGCACAGCCGCGCCCAAAAATAACCGCCCGAAGGCCGGGGCGCCAAGTTCGTCCAGCGGAAAAAGGCCACAAAAACGGGTGGGCTATAGCCTTGGGGGTGGGGCTGGCCAACTTCGTCCGCCGGACTCGGAATGGCGCGAGACTTTACGAGGGGCGTCCGTGTGCCAAAAATATCAGCGGGCACAGCCGCGCCGAAAAATAACCGCCCGAAGGCCGGGGCGCCAAGTTCCTCCAGCGGAAAAAGGCCACAAAAACGGGAGGGCAATAGCCTTCGGGGGTGGGGCTGGCCAATTTTGTCCGCCGGACTCGGAATGGCGCGTGACTTTGCGAGGGGCCTCCGTGTGCCAAAAATAGGCTGCGGGCTCAGCCACGCCCAAAAATAACCGCCCGAAGGCCGGGGCGCCAAGTTCGTCCAGCGGAAAAACGCCACAAAAACGGGTGGGCTATAGCCTTGGGAGGTGGGGCTGGCCAACTTCGTCCGCCGGACTCGGAATGGCGTGAGATTTTGCGAGGGGCCTCCATGTGCCAAAAATAGGCCGCGGGCACAGCCGCGTCCAAAAATAACCGCCCGAAGGCGGGGGCGCCAAGTTCGTGCAGCGGAAAAATGCCACAAAAACGGGTGGGCTATAGCCTTGGGGGGTGGGGCTGGCCAACTTCGTCCGCCGGATTCGGAATGGCACGAGCCTTTGCGAGGGGCCTCCGTGTGCCAAAAATAGGCCGCGGGCACAGCCGTGTCTAAAAATAACCGCCCGAAGGCCGGGGCGCCAAGTTCGTCCAGAGGAAAGAGGCCACAAAAACGGGTGGGCTATAGCCTTGGGGGGTGGTGCTGGCCAACTTTGTCCGCCGGACACGGAATGGCGCGAGACTTTGCGACGGGCCTCCGTGTGCCAAAACTAGGCCGCGGGAACAGCCGCGTCTAAAAATAACCGCCCGAAGGCCGGGGCGCCAAGTTCGTCCAGAGGAAAGAGGCCACAAAAACGGGTGGGCTATAGCCTTTGGAGGTGGGGCTGGCCCACTTCGTCCGTCGGACTCGGAATTGCGCGATACTTTGCGAGGAGCCTCCGTGTGCCAAAAATAGGCCGCCAGCACAGCCGCGGCCAAAAATAACAGCCCGAAGGCCGGGGCGCCAAGTTCGTCCAGCGGAAAAAGGCCACAAAAACGGGTGGGCTATAGCCTTGGGAGGTGGGGCTGGCCCACTTCGTCCGCCGGACTCGGAATGGTGCTAGACTTTGCGAGGGGCCTCCGTGTGCCAAAAATAGGCCGCGGGCACAGCTGCGCCCAATAATAACCGCCCGAAGGCCGGGGCGCCAAGTTCGTCCAGCGGAAAAAGGCCACAAAAACGGGTGGGCTATACCCTTGCGGGGTGGGGCTGGCCAACTTCGTCCGACGGACTCGGAATGGCGCGAGACTTTGCAAGTGGCCTCCGTGTGCCAAAAGTAGGCCGCGGGGGCACCCGCACCCAAAAATAACAGCCCGAAGGCCAGGGCGCCAAGTTCGTCTAGCGGAAAAAGGCCACAAAAACGGGTGGGCTATAGCCTTGGGGGGTGGGGCTGGCCAACTTTGTCCGCCGGACTCGGAATGGCGCGAGACTTTGCGAGGCACCTCCGTGCGCCAAAAATAGGCCGCGGGCACAGCCGCGCCCAAAAATACCCGCCCGAAGGCCGGGGCGCCAAGTTCGTCCAGCGGAAAAAGGCCACAAAAACGGTTGGGCTATAGCCTTGGGGGGTGGGGCTGGCCAACTTCGTCCGCCGGACTCGGGATGGCGCGAGACTTTGCGAGCCGCCTCTGTGTACCAAAAATAGGCCGTGGGCACAGCCGTACCCAAAAATACCCGCCCGAAGGTCGGGGCGCCAAGTTCGTCCAGCGGAAAAAGGCCACAAAAACGGGTGGGCTATAGCCTTGGGGGGTGGGGCTGGCCAACTTCGTCCGCCGGACTCGGGATGGCGCTAGACTTTGCAAGGTGCCTCCGTGTCCCAAAAATAGGCCGAGGGGGCAGCCGCACCCAAAAATACCCGCCCGAAGGCCAGGGCGCCAAGTTCGTCTAGCGGAAAAAGGCCACAAAAACGGGTGGGCTATAGCCTTGGGGGGTGGGGCTGGCGAACTTCGTCCGCCGGACTCGGAATGGCGTGAGACTTTCCGAGGCGCCTCCCTGTCCCAAAAATAGGCCGCGGGCACAGTCGCGCCCAAAAATACCAGCCCGAAGGCCGGGGCGCCAAGTTCGACCACCGGAAAAAGGCCACAAAAACAGGTGGGCTGTAGCCTTGGGGGGTGGGGCTGGCGAACTTCGTCCGCCGGACTCGGAATGGCGCGAGACTTTACGAGGCGCCTCCGTGTGCCAAAAATAGGCCGCAGGCAATGCCGCGCCCAAAAATACCCGCCCGAAGGCCGGGGCGCCAAGTTCGTCCAGCGGAAAAAGGCCACAAAAACGGGTGGGCTATAGCCTTGGTAGGTGGGGCTGGCCAACTTCGTCCGCGGGACTCGGAATGGCGTGAGACTTTGCGAGGCGCCTCCGTGTCCCAAAAATAGGCCGCGGGCACAGCCACGCCTAAAAATACCCGCCCGAACGCCGGGGCGCCAAGTTCGTCCAGCGGAAAAAGGCCACAAAAACGGGTGGGCTACAGCCTTGGGGGGTGGGGCTGGCCAACTTCGTCCGCCGGACTCGGAATGGCGCGAGACTTTGCGAGGTGCCTCCATGTCGAAAAATAGGCCGCGGGCACAGCCGCGCCCAAAAATACCCGACCGAAGGACGGGGCGCCAAGTTCGTCCAGCGGAAAAAGGCCACAAAAAAGGGTTGGCTTATAGCCTTGGGGGGTGGGGCTGCCCAACTTCGTCCGCCGGACTCGGAATGGCCCGAGACTTTTCAAGGTGCCTCCGTGTGCCAAAAATAGGCCGCGGGGGTAGCCGAACCCAAAAATACCAGCCTAAAGGCCAGGGCACCAAGTTCGTCTAGCGGAAAAAGGCCACAAAAACGGGTGGGCTATAGCCTTGGGGGGTGGGGCTGGCCAACTTTGTCCGCCGGACTCGGAATGGCGCGAGACTTTGCGAGGCATCTCCGTGCACCAAAAATAGGCTGCGGGCACAGCCGCGCCCAAAAATACAGGCCCGAAGGTCGGGGCGCCAAGTTCGTCCAGCGGAAAAAGGCCACAAAAACGGGTGGGCTACAGCCTTGGGGAGTGGGGCTGGCCAACTTCGTCCGCCGGACTCGGAATGGCGCGAGACTTTGCGAGGCACCTCCATGTCCCAAAAATAGGCCGCGGGCACAGCCGCGCTCAAAAATACCCGCCCGAAGGCCGGGGCGCCAAGTTCGTCCAGCGGAAAAAGGCCGCAAAAACGGGTGGGCTATAGCCTTGGGGGGTGGGGCTGGCGAACTTCGTCCGCCGGACTCGGAATGGCGCGAGACTTTGCGAGGCGCCTCCATGTGCCAAAAATAGGCCGCAGGCACAGCCGTTCCCAAAAAAACCCGCCCGAAGGCCGTGGCGCCAAGTTCGTCCAGCGGAAAAAAGCCAAATAAACGGGTGGGCTATAGCCTAAGGGGGTGGGGCTGGCCAACTTCGTCCGCCGGACTCGAAATGGTGCGAGACTTTGCGATGCGCCTCCATTTCGCAAAAATAGGCCGCGGGCACAGCCGCGCCCAAAAATACCCGACCGAAGGACGGGGCGCCAAGTTCGTCCAGCGGAAAAAGGCCACAAAAACGGGTGGGCTATAGCCTTGGGGGGTGGGGCTGGCCAACTAGGTCCGACGGACTCGGAATGGCGCGAGACTTTGCAAGGGGTCTCCATGTGCCAAAAATAGGCCGCGGGGGCAGCCGCACCCAAAAATAACAGCCCGAAGGCCAGGGTGCCAAGTTCGTCTAGCGGAAAAAGGCCACAAAAATGGGTGGGCTATAGCCTTGGGGGGTGGGGCTGGCCAACTTTGTCCGCCGGACTCGGAATGGCGCGAGACTTTGCGAGGCACCTCCGTGTGCCAAAAATAGGCTGCGGACACAGCCGCACCCAAAAATACCCGCCCGAAGGCCGGGACGCCAAGTTCGTCCTGCGGAAAAAGGCCACAAAAACGGTTGGGCTATAGCCTTGGGGGGTGGGGCTGGCCAACTTCGTCCGCCGGACTCGGGATGGCGCGAGACTTTGCGAGCCGCCTTTGTGTACCAAAAATAGGCCGTGGGAACAGCCGTGCCCAAAAATACCCGCCCGAAGGTCGGGGCGCCAAGTTCGTCCAGCGGAAAAAGGCCACAAAAACGGGTGGGCTATAGCCTTGGGGGGTGGGGCTGGCCAACTTCGTCCGCCGGACTCGGAATGGCGCGAGACTTTGCGAGGCGCCTCCATGTGCCAAAAATAGGCCGCAGGCACAGCCGTTCCCAAAAAAACCCGCCCGAAGGCCGTGGCGCCAAGTTCGTCCAGCGGAAAAAAGCCAAATAAACGGGTGGGCTATAGCCTAAGGGGGTGGGGCTGGCCAACTTCGTCCGCCGGACTCGGGATGGCGCGAGACTTTGCGAGCCGCCTCTGTGTACCAAAAATAGGCCGTGGGCACAGCTGTGCCCAAAAATACACGCCCGAAGGTCGGGGCGCCAAGTTCGTCCAGCGGAAAAAGGCCACAAAAACGGGTGGGCTATAGCCTTGGGGGGTGGGGCTGGCCAACTTCGTCCGCCGGACTCGGGATGGCGCTAGACTTTGCAAGGTGCCTCCGTGTCCCAAAAATAGGCCGAGGGGGCAGCCGCACCCAAAAATACCCGCCCGAAGGCCAGGGCGCCAAGTTCGTCCAGCGGAAAAAGGCTACAAAAACCGGTGGGCTATAGCCTTGGGGGGCTGGGCTGGCCCACTTCGTCCGCCGGACTCGGAATGGCGCGAGGGTTTGCGAGGCACCTCCGTGCACCAAAAATAGGCCGCGGGCACAGCCGCGCCCAAAAATACCCGCCCGAAGGCCGGGGCGCCAAGTTCGTCCTGCGGAAAAAGGCCACAAAAACGGTTGGGCTATAGCCAAGGGGGGTGGGGCTGGCCAACTTCGTCCGCCGGACTCGGGATGGCGCGAGACTTTGCGAGCCGCCTCTGTGTACCAAAAATAGGCCGTGGGCACAGCCGTGCCCAAAAATACCCACCCGAAGGTCGGGGCACCAAGTTCGTCCAGCGGAAAAAGGCCACAAAAGCGGGTGGGCTATAGCCTTGGGGGGTGGGGCTGGCCAACTTCGTCCGCCGGACTCGGGATGGCGCTAGACTTTGCAAGGTGCCTCCGTGTCCCAAAAATAGGCCGAGGGGGCAGCCGCAACCAAAAATACCCGCCCGAAGGCCAAGGCGCCAAGTTCGTCCAGCGGAAAAAGGCCACAAAAACGGGTGGGCTATAGCCTTGGGGGGTGGGGCTGGCCAACTTCGTCCGCCGGACTCGGAATGGCGTGAGACTTTCCGAGGTGCCTCCGTGTCCCAAAAATAGGCCGCGGGCACAGTCGTGCCCAAAAATACCAGCCCGAAGGCCAGGGCGCCAAGTTCGACCACCGAAAAAAGGCCACAAAAACGGGTGGGCTGTAGCCTTGGGGGGTGGGGCTGGCGAACTTCGTCCGCCGGACTCGGAATGGCGCGAGACTTTACGAGGCGCCTCCGTGTGCCAAAAATAGGCCGCGGGCAATGCCACGCCCAAAAATACCCGCCCGAAGGCCGGGGCGCCAAGTTCGTCCAGCGGAAAAAGGCCACAAAAACGGGTGGGCTATAGCCTTGGGAGGTGGGGCTGGCCAACTTCGTCCGCGGGACTCGGAATGGCGTGAGACTTTGCGAGGTGCCTCCGCGTCCCAAAAATAGGCCGCGGGCACAGCCGCGCCTAAAAATACCCGCCCGAACGCTGGGGCGCCAAGTTCGTCCAGCGGAAAAAGGCCACAAAAACGGGTGGGCTACAGCGTTGGGGGGTGGGGCTGGCCAACTTCGTCCGCCGGACTCGGAATGGCGCGAGACTTTGCGAGGCGCCTCCATGTCGAAAAATAGACCGCGGGCACAGCCGCGTACAAAAATACCCGACCGAAGGACGGGGCGCCAGGTTCGTCCAGCGGAAAAATGCCACAAAAACGGGTGGGCTATAGCCTTGGGGGGTGGGGCTGGCCAACTTCGTCCGCCGGACTCGGAATGGCGCGAGACTTTGCAAGGTGCCTCCGTGTGCCAAAAATAGGCCGCGGGGGCAGCCGTACCCAAAAATATCCGCCCGAAGGCCAGGGCGCCAAGTTCGTCCAGCGGAAAAAGGCCACAAAAACAGGTGGGTTATAGCCTTGGGGGGTGGGGCTAGCCCACTTCGTCCGCCGGACTCGGAATGGCGCGAGACTTTGCGAGGCACCTCCATTTCGCAAAAATAGGCCGCGGGCACAGCCGCGCCCAAAAATACCCGACCGAAGGACGGGGCGCCAAGTTCTTCCAGCGGAAAAAGGCCACAAAAACGGGTGAGCTATAGCCTTGGGGGGTGGGGCTGGCCAACTTCGTCCGCCGGACTCGGAATGGCGCGAGACTTTGTAAGGTGCCTCCGTGTGCCAAAAATAGGCCGCGGGGGCAGCCGCACCCAAAAATACCTGCCCGAAGGCCAAGGCGCCAAGTTCGTCTAGCGGAAAAAGGCCACAAAAACGGGTGGGCTACAGCCTTGGGGGGTGGGGCTGGCCAACTTCGTCCGCCGGACTGGGAATGGCGCGAGACTTTGCAAGGTGCCTCCGTGTGCCAAAAATAGTCCGCGGGGGCAGCCGCACCCAAAAATACCAGCCCGAAGGCCAGGGCGCCAAGTTCGTCTAGCGGAAAAATGCCACAAAAACGGGTGGGCTACAGCATTGGGGGGTGGGGCTGGCCAACTTCGTCCGCCGGACTCGGAATGGCGTGAGACCTTGCGAGGTGCCTCCGTGTCCCAAAAATAGGCCGCGGGCACAGCCGCGCCTAAAAATACCCGCCCGAACGCCGGTTCGCCAAGTTCGTCCAGCGGAAAAAGGCCACAAAAACGGGTGGGCTATAGCCTTGGGGGGTGGGGCTGGCCAACTTCGTCCGCCGGACTCGGAATGGCGCCAAACTTTGCGAGGCGCCTCCATGTCACAAAAATAGGCCGCGGGCACAGCCGCGCCCAAAAATACCCGACCGAAGGACGGGGCGCCAAGTTCGTCCAGCGGAAAAAGGCCACAAAAAAGGGTGGGCTATAGCCTTGGGGGGTGGGGCTGGCCAACTTCGTCCGCCGGACTCGGAATGGCCCGAGACTTTGCAAGGTGCCTCTGTGTGCCAAAAATAGGACGCGGGGGCAGCCGTACCCAAAAATACCAGCCTGAAGGCCAGGGCACCAAGTTCGTCTAGCTGAAAAAGGCCACAAAAACGGGTGGGCTATAGCCTTGGGGGGTGGGGCTGGCCAACTTTGTCCGCCAGACTCGGAATGACGCGAGACTTTGCGAGGCATCTCCGTGCGCCAAAAATAGGCTGCGGGCCCAGCCGCGCCCAAAAATACCCACCCGAAGGCCGGGGCGCCAAGTTCGTCCAGCGGAAAAAGGCCACAAAAACGGGTGGGCTACAGCCTTGGGGGGTGGGGCTGGCCAACTTCGTCCGCCGGACTCGGAATGGCGCGAGACTTTGCGAGGCACCTCCGTGTCCCAAAAATAGGCTGCGGACACAGCCGCGCTCAAAAATACCCGCCCGAAGGCCGGGGCGCCAAGTTCGTCCCGCGGAAAAAGGCCGCAAAAACGGGTGGGCTATAGCCTTGGGGTGTGGGGCTGGCGAACTTCATCCGCCGGTCTGGGAATGGCGCGAGACTTTGCGAGGCGCCTCCATGTGCCAAAAATAGGCCGCAGGCATAGCCGTTCCCAAAAATACCCGCCCGAAGGCCGTGGCGCCAAGTTCGTCCAGCGGAAAAAGGCCAAATAAACGGGTGGGCTATAGCCTAAGGGGGTGGAGCTGGCCAACTTCGTCCGCCGGACTCGGAATGGCGCGAGACTTTGCGATGCGCCTCCATTTCGCAAAAATAGGCCGCGGGCACAGCCGCGCCCAAAAATACCCGAACGAAGGACGGGGCGCCAAGTTCGTCCCACGGAAAAAGGCCACAAAAACGGGTGGGCTATAGCCTTGGGGGGTGGGGCTGGCCAACTTCGTCCGCCGGACTGGGAATGGCGCGAGACTTTGCGAGGCGCCTCCATGTGCCAAATATAGGCCGCAGACACAGCCGTTCCCAAAAAAACCCGCCCGAAGGCCGTGGCGCCAAGTTCGTCCAGCGGAAAAAAGCCAAATAAACGGGTGGGCTATAGCCTAAGGGGGTGGGGCTGGCCAACTTCGTCCGCCGGACTCGAAATGGTGCGAGACTTTACGATGCGCCTCAATTTCGCAAAAATAGGCCGCGGGCACAGCCGCGCCCAAAAATACCCGACCGAAGGACGGGGCGCCAAGTTCGTCCAGCGGAAAAAGGCCACAAAAACGGGTGGGCTATAGCCTTCGGGGGTGGGGCTGGCCAACTTCGTCCGACGGACTCGGAATGGCGCGAGACTTTGCGACCGCCTCTGTGTACCAATAATAGGCCGTGGGCACAGCTGTGCCCAAAAATACAGGCCCGAAGGTCGGGGCGCCAAGTTCGTCCAGCGGAAAAAGGCCACAAAAACGGGTGGGCTATAGCCTTGGGGGGTGGGGCTGGCAAACTTCGTCCGCCGGACTCGGGATGGCGCTAGACTTTGCAAGGTGCCTCCGTGTCCCAAAAATAGGCCGAGGGGGCAGCCGCACCCAAAAATACCCGCCCGAAGGCCAGGGCGCCAAGTTCGTCCAGCGGAAAAAGGCCACAAAAACGGGTGGGCTATAGCCTTGGGGGGTGGGGCTGGCCAACTTCGTCCGCCGGACTCGGAATGGCGTGAGACTTTCCGAGGAGCCTCCGTGTCCCAAAAATAGGCCGCGGGCACAGTCGCGCCCAAAAATACCAGCCCGAAGGCCGGGGCGCCAAGTTCGACCACCGGAAAAAGGCCACAAAAACGGGTGGGCTGTAGCCTTGGGGGGTGGGGCTGGCGAACTTCGTCCGCCGGACTCGGAATGGCGCGACACTTTACGAGGCGCCTCCGTGTGCCAAAAATAGGCCGCGGGCAATGCCGCGCCCAAAAATACCCGCCCGAAGGCCGGGGCGCCAAGTTCGTCCAGCGGAAAAAGGCCACAAAAACGGGTGGGCTATAGCCTTGGGAGGTGGGGCTGGCGAACTTCGTCCGCGGGACTCGGAATGGCGTGAGATTTTGCGAGGTGCCTCCGTGTCCAAAAAATAGGCCGCGGGCACAGCCGCGCCTAAAAATACCCGCCCGAACGCCGGGGCGCCAAGTTCGTCCAGCGGAAAAAGGCCACAAAAACGGGTGGGCTACAGCCTTGGGGGGTGGGGCTGGCCAACTTCGTCCGCCGGACTCGGAGTGGCGTGAGACTTTGTGAGGCGCCTCCATGTCGAAAAATAGATCGCGGGCACAGCCGCGTCCAAAAATACCCGACCGAAGGACGGGGCGCCAAGTTCGTCCAGCGGAAAAATGCCACAAAAACGGGTGGGCTATAGCCTTGGGGGGTGGGGCTGGCCAACTTCGTCCGCCGGACTCGGAATGGCGCGAGACTTTGTAAGGTGCCTCCGTGTGCCAAAAATAGGCCGCGGGGGCAGCCGTACCCAAAAATACCCGCCCGAAGGCCAAGGCGCCAAGTTCGTCCAGCGGAAAAAGGCCACAAAAACAGGTGCGTTATAGCCTTGGGGGGTGGGGCTGGCCCACTTCGTCCGCCGGACTCGGAATGGCGCGAGACTTTGCGAGGCGCCTCCATGTCGCAAAAATAGGCCGCGGGCACAGCCGCGCCCAAAAATACCCGACCGAAGGACGGGGCGCCAAGTTCTTCCAGCGGAAAAAGGCCACAAAAACGGGTGAGCTATAGCCTTGGGGGGTGGGGCTGGCCAACTTCGTCCGCCGGACTCGGAATGGCGCGAGACTTTGCAAGGTGCCTCCGTGTACCAAAAATAGGCCGCGGGGGCAGCCGCACCCAAAAATACCAGCCCGAAGGCCAGGGCGCCAAGTTCGTCTAGCGGAAAAAGGCCACAAAAACGGGTGGGCTACAGCCTTGGGGGGTGGGGCTGGCCAACTTCGTCCGCCGGATTGGGAATGGCGCGAGACTTTGCAAGGTGCCTCCGTGTGCCAAAAATAGTCCGCAGGGGCAGCCGTACCCAAAAATACCAGCCCGAAGGCCAGGGCGCCAAGTTCGTCTAGTGGAAAAAGGCCACAAAAACGGGTGGGCTACAGCCTTGGGGGGTGGGGCTGGCCAACTTCGTCCGCCGGACTCGGAATGGCGTGAGACCTTGCGAGGCGCCTCCGTGTCCCAAAAATAGGCCGCGGGCACAGCCGCGCCTAAAAATACCCTCCCGTACGCCGGGACGCCAAGTTCGTCCGGCGGAAAAAGGCCACAAAAACGGGTGGGCTACAGCCTTGGGGGGTGGGGCTGGCCAACTTCGTCCGCCGGACTCGGAATGGCGCGAGACTTTGCGAGGCGCCTCCATGTCGAAAAATAGGCCGCGGGCACAGCCGCGCCCAAAAATACCCGACCGAAGGACGGGGCGCCAAGTTCGTCCAGCGGAAAAATGCCACAAAAACGGGTGGGCTATAGCCTTGGGGGGTGGGGCTGGCCAACTTCGTCCGCCGGACTCGGAATGGCGCGAGACTTTGCGAGGCGCCTCCGTGTGCCAAAAATATGCCGCGGGCACAGCCGTTCCCAAAAATACCCGCCCGAAGGCCGGGGCGCCAAGTTCGTCCAGCGGAAAAAGGCAAAATAAACGGGTGGGCTATAGCCTAGGGGGGTGGGGCTGGCCAACTTCGTCCGCCGGACTCGGAATGGCGCGAGACTTTGCGAGGCGCCTCCATTTCGCAAAAATAGGCCGCGGGCACAGCCGCGCCAAAAAATACCAGCCTGAAGGCCAGGGCACCAAGTTCGTCTAGCTGAAAAAGGCCACAAAAACGGGTGGGCTATAGCCTTGGGGGGTGGGGCTGGCCAACTTTGTCCGCCGGACTCGGAATGGCGCGAGACTTTGCGAGGCATCTCCGTGCGCCAAAAATAGGCTGCGGGCACAGCCGCGCCCAAAAATACCCGCCCGAAGGCCGGGGCGCCAAGTTCGTCCAGCGGAAAAAGGCCACAAAAACGGGTGGGCTACAGCCTTGGGGGGTGGGGCTGGCCAACTTCGTCCGCCGGACTCGGAATGGCGCGAGACTTTGCGAGGCACCTCCGTGTCCCAAAAATAGGCTTCGGGCACAGCCGCGCTCAAAAATACACGCCCGAAGGCCGGGGCGCCAAGTTCGTCCCGCGGAAAAAGGCCACAAAAACGGGTGGGCTACAGCCTTGGGGGGTGGGGCTAGCCAACTTCGTCCGCCGGACTCGGAATGGCGCGAGACATTGCGAGGCACCTCCGTGTCCCAACAATAGGCTGCGGGCACAGCCGCGCTCAAAAATACCCGCCCGAAGGCCGGGGCGCCAAGTTCGTCCAGCGGAAAAAGTCCGCAAAAACGGGTGGGCTATAGCCTTGGGGGGTGGGGCTGGCGAACTTCGTCCGCCGGACTCGGAATGGCGCGAGACTTTGCGAGGGGCCTCCATGTGTCAAAAATAGGCCGCAGGCACAGCTGTTCCCAAAAATACCCGCCCGAAGTCCGTGGCGCCAAGTTCGTCCAGCGGAAAAAGGCCAAATAAACGGGTGGGTTATAGCCTAAGGGGGTGGGGCTGGCCAACTTCGTCCGCCGGACTCAGAATTGCGGGAGAATTTGCGGGGTGCCTCCGTGTACCAAAAAAAGACCGCGGGCAGAGCCGCGCCCAAAAATACCCGCCCGAAGGCCGGGGCGCCAAGTTCGTCCAGCGCAAAAAGGCCACAAAAACGGGTGGGCTATAGCCTTGGGGGGTGGGGCTGGCCAACTTCGTCCGCCGGACTCGGAATGGCCCGAGACTTTGCAAGGTGCCTCCGTGTGCCAAAAATAGGCCGCGGGGGCAGCCGTACCCAAAAATACCAGCCTGAAGGCCAGGGCACCAAGTTCGTCTAGCTGAAAAAGGCCACAAAAACGGGTGGGCTATAGCCTTGGGGGGTGGGGCTGGCCAACTTTGTCCGCCGGACTCGGAATGGCGCGAGACTTTGCGAGGCATCTCCGTGCGCCAAAAATAGGCTGCGGGCACAGCCGCGCCCAAAAATACCCGCCCGAAGGCCGGGGCGCCAAGTTCGTCCAGCGGAAAAAGGCCACAAAAACGGGTGGGCTACAGCCTTGGGGGGTGGGGCTGGCCAACTTCGTCCGCCGGACTCGGAATGGCGCGAGACTTTGCGAGGCACCTCCGTGTCCCAAAAATAGGCTTCGGGCACAGCCGCACTCAAAAATACCCGCCCGAAGGCCGGGGCGCCAAGTTCGTCCCGCGGAAAAAGGCCACAAAAATGGGTGGGCTACAGCCTTGGGGGGTGGGGCTAGCCAACTTCGTCCGCCGGACTCGGAATGGCGCGAGACGTTGCGAGGCACCTCCGTGTCCCAACAATAGGCTGCGGGCACAGCCGCTCTCAAAAATACCCGCCCGAAGGCCGGGGCGCCAAGTTCGTCCAGCGGAAAAAGGCCGCAAAAACGGGTGGGCTATAGCCTTGGGGGGTGGGGCGGGCGAACTTCGTCCGCCGGACTCGGAATGGCGCGAGACTTTGCGAGGGGCCTCCATGTGCCAAAAATAGGCCGCAGGCACAGCCGTTCCCAAAAATACCCGCCCGAAGGCCGTGGCGCCAAGTTCGTCCAGCGGAAAAAGGCCAAATAAACGGGTGGGCTGTAGCCTAAGGGGGTGGGGCTGGCCAACTTCGTCCGCCGGACTCAGAATTGCGGGAGAATTTACGGGGTGCCTCCGTGTACCAAAAAAAGACCGCGGGCAGAGCCGCGCCCAAAAATACCCGCCCGAAGGCCGGGGCGCCAAGTTCGTCCAGCGCAAAAAGGCCACAAAAACGGGTGGGCTATAGCCTTGGGGGGTGGGGCTGGCCAACTTCGTCCGCCGGACTTGAAATGGCGCGAGATTTTGCGAGGTGCCTCCAGGTCCCAAACATAGGCCGCGGGCACAGCCGCGCCCAAAAATACCCGCCCGAAGGCCGGGGCGCCAAGTTCGTCCAGCGGAAAAAGGCGACAAAAATGGGTGGGCTATAACCTTGGGGGGTGGGGCTGGCCAACTTCGTCCGCCGGACTCGGAATGGCGGGAGACTTTGCGAGGAACATCCGTGTCCCAAAAATAGGCCGCAGGCACAGCCGCGTCCAAAAATACCCGCCCGAAGGCCGGGGCGCCAAGTTCGTCCAGCGGAAAAAGGCCACAAAAACGGGTGGGCTATAGCCTTGGGGGGTGGGGCTGGACAACTATGTCCGCCGGACTCGGAATTGCGCGAGACTTTGCAGGGCGCCTCCATGTGCCAAAACTAGGCCGCGGGCAAAGCCGCGCCCAAAAATACCCGCCCGAAGGCCGGGGAGCCAAGTTCGTCCAGCGGAAAAAGGCCACAAAAACGGGTGGGCTATAGCCTCGGGGGGTGGGCTGGCCCACTTCGTCCGCCGCACTCGAAATGGCGCGAGACTTTGTGAGGCATCTCCGTGTCAAAAAAATAGGCCGCGGGCACAGCCGCGCTAAAAAATACCCGCCCGAAGGCCGGGGCGCCAAGTTCGTCCAGCGGAAAAAGGCCACAAAAACGGGTGGGCTATAGCCTTGGGGGGTGGGGCTGGACAACTATGTCCGCCGTACTCGGAATGGCGCGAGACTTTCCAAGGTGCCTCCGTGTGCCAAAACTAGGCCGCGGACACAGACGCGCCCAAAAATACCCGCCCGAAGGCCGGGGCGCCAAGTTCGTCCAGCGGAAAAACGCCACAAAAACGGGTGGGCTATAGCCTTGGGGGGTGGGGCTGGCCAACTTCGTCCGCCGGACTTGAAATGGCGCGAGATTTTGCGAGGTGCCTCAAGGTCCCAAAAATAGGCCGCGGGCATAGCCGCGCCCAAAAATACCCGCCCGAAGGCCGGGGCGCCAAGTTCGTCCAGCGGAAAAAGGCCACAAAAACGGGTGGGCTATAGCCTTGGGGGGTGGGGCTGGACAACTATGTCCGCCGGACTCGGAATGGCGAAAGACTTTACGAGGTGCCTCCGTGTTCCAAAAATAGTCAGTGGGCACAGCTACGTCCAAAAATACCCGCCCAAATGCTGGGGTGCCAAGTTCGTCCAGCGGAAAAAGGCCACAAAAACGGGTGGGCTATAGCCTTGGGGGGTGGGGCTGGCCAACTTCATCCGCCGGACTCGGAATGGCGCGAGACTTTGCGAGGAACCTCCGTGTCCCAAAAATAGGCCACGGGCACAGCCGCGCCCAAAAATACCCGCCCGAAGGCCGGGGCGCCAAGTTCGTCCAGCGGAAAAAGGCCACAAAAACGGGTGGGCTATAGCCTTGGGGGGTGGGGCTGGCCAACATCGTCCGCCGGACTCGGAATGGCGCGAGACTTTGCGAGGCGCCTCCGTGTGCCAAAACTAGGCCGCGGAAAAAGCCGCGCCCAAAAATACCCTCCCGAAGGCCGGGGCGCCAAGTTCGTCCAGCGGAAAAAGGCCACAAAAACGGGTGGGCTATAACCTTGGGGGGTGGGGCTGGCCGACTTCGTCAGCCGGACTCGGAATGGTGCGAGACTTTGCGAGGAACCTCCGTGTCCCAAAAATAGGCCGTGGGCACAGCCGCGCCCAAAAATACCCTCCCGAAGGCCGGGGCGCCAAGTTCGTCCAGCGGAAAAAGGCCACAAAAACGGGTGGGCTATAGCCTTGGGGGGTGGGGCTGGACAACTATGTCCGCCGGACTCGGAATGGCGCGAGACTTTGCTAGGCGCCTCCGTGTGCCAAAACTAGGCCGCAGGCAAAGCCGCGCCCAAAAATACCGGCCCGAAGGCCGGGGAGCCAAGTTCGTCCAGCGGAAAAAGGCCACAAAAACGGGTGGGCTATAGCCTCGGGGGGTGGGGCTGGCCCACTTCGTCCGCCGCACTCGAAATGGCGCGAGACTTTGTGAGGCATCTCCGTGTCAAAAAAATAGGCCGCGGGCACAGCCGCGCTAAAAAATACCCGCCCGAAGGCCGGGGCGCTAAGTTCGTCCAGCGGAAAAAGGCCGCAAAAACGGGTGGGCTATAGCCTTGGGGGGTGGGGCTGGACAACTATGTCCGCCGGACTCGGAATGGCGTGAGATTTACCGAGGCGCCTCCGTGTGCCAAAACTAGGCCGCGGACACAGCCGCGCCCAAAAATACCCGCCCGATGGCCGGGGCGCCAAGTTCGTCCTGCGGAAAAACGCCACAAAAACGGGTGGGCTATAGCCTTGGGGGGTGGGGCTGGCCAACTTCGTCCGCCGGACTGGAAATGGCGCGAGATTTTGCGAGGTGCCTCCAGGTCCCAAAAATAGGCCGCGGACACAGCCGCGCCCAAAAATACCCGCCCGAAGGCCGGGGCGCCAAGTTCGTCCAGCGGAAAAACGCCACAAAAACGGGTGGGCTATAGCCTTGGGGGGTGGGGCTGGCCAACTTCGTCCGCCGGACTGGAAATGGCGCGAGATTTTGCGAGGTGCCTCCAGGTCCCAAAAATAGGCCGCGGTCACAGCCGCGCCCAAAAATACCCGCCCGAAGGCCGGGGTGCCAAGTTCGTCCAGCGGAAAAAGGCCACAAAAACGGGTGGGCTATAAACTTGGGGGGTGGGGCTGGCCAACTTCGTCCGCCGGACTCGGAATGGCGCGAGACTTTGCGAGGCACCTCCGTGTGCCAAAAATATGCCGCGGTCACAGCCACGCCCAAAAATACCCGACCGAAGGCCGGGGCACCAAGTTCGTCCAGCGGTAAAAGGCCACAAAAACGGGTGGGCTATAGCCTTGGGGGGTGGGGCTGGCCAACTTCGTCCGCCGGACTCAGAATGGCGCGAGACTTTGCGAGGCACCTCCATGTGCCAAAAATAGGCCGTGGGTACAGCCGCGCCAAAAAATACCCGCCCGATGGCCGAGGCATCAAGTTCGTCCAGCGGTAAAAGGCCACAAAAACGGGAGGGCTATAGCCTTGGGGGGTGGGGCTGGCCAACTTCGTCCGCCGGACTCGGAATGGCGCGAGACTTTGCGAGGCACCTACGTTTGCCAATAATTGGCCGCGGGCACAGCCGTATCAAGAAATACCCGCCCGAAGGCCGGGGCACCAAGTTCGTCCAGCGGTAAAAGGCCACAAAAACGGGTGGGCTATAGCCTTGGGGGGTGGGGCGGGCCAACTTCGTCCGCCGGACTCGGAATGGCACTAGACTTTGCGAGGCACCTCCGTGTACCAAAAATAGGCCGCGGGCACAGCCGCATCAAAAAATACCCAACCGAAGCCGGGGCACCAAGTTCGTCCAGCGATAAAAGGCCACAAAAACGGGTGGGCTATAGCCTTGGGTGGTGGGGCTGGCCAACTTCGTCCGCCGGACTCGGAATGGCGCGAGACTTTGCGAGGCGCCTCCATGTGCCAAAAATAGTCTGCGGGTACAGCCGCGCCAAAAAATACCCGCCCGATGGCCGAGGTACCAAGTTCGTCCAGCGGTAAAAGGCCACAAAAACGGGTGGGCTATAGCCTTGGGGGGTGGGGCTGGCCAACTTCGTCCGCCGGACTCGGAATGGCGTGAGAATTTGCGAGTCGCCTCCGTGTGCCAAAAATAGGCTGTGGGCACAGCCGCGTCAAAAAATACCGGCCCTAAGGCCGGGGCACCAAGTTCGTCCAGCGGTAAAAGGCCACAAAAACGGGTGGGCTATAGCCTTGGGGGGTGGGGCTGGCCAACTTAGTCCGCCGGACTCGGAATGGCGCGAGACTTTGCGAGGCGCCTCCGTGTGCCAAAAATAGGCCACGGGCACAGCCGCGTCAAAAAATACCCGCCTGAAGGCCGGGGCACCAAGTTCGTCCAGCGGTAAAAGGCCACAAAAACGGGTGGGCTACAGCCTTGGGGGGTGGGGCTGGCCCACTTCATCCGCCGGGCTCGGAATGGTGCGAGACTTTGCGAGGCGCCTCCGTGTGCCAAAAATAGGCCGCGGGCACAGCCGCGCTAAAAAATACCCGCCCGATGGCCGGGGCACCAAGTTCGTGCGGCGGTAAACGGCCACAAAAACGGGTGGGCTATAGCCTTGGGGGGTGGGGCTGGCCCACTTCGTCCGCCAGACTCGGAATGGCGCGAGACTTTGTGAGGCGCCTCCGTGTGCCAAAAATAGGCCGTGGGCACAGCCGCGTCAAAAAATACCCGCCCGAAGGCCGGGGTACCAAGTTCGTCTGGCGGTAAAAGGCCACAAAAACGGGTGGGCTATAGCCTTGGGGGGTGGGGCTGGCCAGCTTCGTCCGCCGGACTCGGAATGGCGCGAGACTTTGCGAGGCACCTCTGTGTGCCAAAAATAGGCTGCGGCCACAGCCTCATCCAAAAAAACCCACCCGAAGGCCGGGACGCCAAGTTCGTCCAACGGAAAAAGGCCACAAAAACGGGTGGGCTATAGCCTTGGGGGGTGGGGCTGGCCAACTTCGTCCGCCGGACTCGGAATGACGCTAGACTTTGCGAGGCGCCTCCGTGTACCAAAAATAGGCCGCGGGCACAGCCGCGTCAAAAATTACCCGACCGAAGGCCGGGGCACCAAGTTCGTCCAGCGGTAAAAGGCCACAAAAACGGGTGGGCTATAGCCTTGGGGGGTGGGGCTAGCCAAGTTCGTCCGCCGGACTCAGAAGGCGCGAGACTTTGCGAGGCACCTCCGTGTGCCAAAAATATGCCGCGGGCACAGCTGCGCCCAAAAATACCCACCCGAAGGCCGGGGCGCCAAGTTCGTCCAGCAGTAAAAGGCCACAAAAACGGGTGGGCTATAGCCTTGGGGGGTGGGGCTGGCCAACTTCGTCCGCCGGACTCGGTGGAATGGTACGAGAATTTACGAGGCGCCTCCGTGTGCCAAAAAAAGGCCGCAGGCACAGCCACGCCAAAAAATACCCGCCCGATGGTCGGGGCACCAAGTTCGTCCAGCGGTAAAAGGCCACAAAAACGGGTGGGCTATAGCCTTGGGGGATGGGGCTGGGCAAATTCGTCCGCCGGACTCAGAATGGCGTGAGACTTTGCGAGGCGCCTCCGTGTGCCAAAAATAGGCCGCGGGCACAGCCGCGTAAAAAAATACCCGCCCGAAGGCCGGGGCACCAAGTTCGTCCAGCGGTAAAAGGCCGCAAAAACGGGTGGGCTATAGCCTTGGGGGGTGGGGCTGGCCAACTTCGTCCGCCGGACTCGGTGGAATGGTGCGAGACTTTACGAGGTGCCTCCGTGTGCCAAAAAAAGGCCGCGGGCACAGCCACGCCAAAAAATACCCGCCCGATGGCCGGGGCACCAAGTTCGTCCAGCGGTAAAAGGCCACAAAAACGGGTGGGATATAGCCTTGGGGGGTGGGGCTGGCCGACTTCGTCCGCCGGACTCGGAATGGCGCGAGACATTGCGAGGCGCCTCCATGTCCCCAAAATAGGCCGCCGGCTCAGCCGCGCCCAAAAATACCCGCCCGAAGGCCGGGGCGCCAAGTTCGTCCAGTGGAAGAAGGCCACAAAAACGGGTGGACTATAGCCTTGGGGGTTGGGCTAGCCAAGTTCGTCCGCCGGACTCGGAAGGCGCGAGACTTTGCGAGGCACCTCCGTGTGCCAAAAATATGCCGCGGGCACAGCTGCGCCCAAAAATACCCACCCGAAGGCCGGGGCGCCAAGTTCGTCCAGCAGTAAAAGGCCACAAAAACGGCTGGGCTATAGCCTTGGGGGGTGGGGCTGGCCAACTTCGTCCGCCGGACTCGGTGGAATGGTACGAGAATTTACGAGGCACCTCCGTGTGCTAAAAAAAGGCCGCAGGCACAGCCACGCCAAAAAATACCCGCCCGATGGCCGGGGCACCAAGTTCGTCCAGCGGTAAAAGGCCACAAAAACGGGTGGGCTATAGCCTTGGGGGGTGGGGCTGGCCAACTTCATCCGCCGGACTCGGAATGGCGCGAGACTTTGCGAGGCGCCTCCGTGTGCCAAAAATAGGCCGTGGGCACAGCCGCGTCAAAAAATACCCGCCCGAAGGCCGGGCCACCAAGTTCGTCCAGCGGTAAAAGGCCACAAAAACGGGTGGGCTATAGCCTTGGGGGGTGCGGCTGGCCGACTTCGTCCGCCGGACTCGGAATGGCGCGAGACATTGCGAGGCACCTCCATGTGCCAAAAATAGGCCGCGGGCACAGCCGCGCCCAAAAATACCCGCCCGAAGGCCGGGGCGCCAAGTTCGTCCAGTGGAAGAAGGCCACAAAAACGGGTGGGATATAGCCTTGGGGGGTGGGGCTGGCCAACTTCGTCCGCCGGACTCGGAATGGCGCTAGACTTTGCGAGGCCCCTCCGTGTGCCAAAAATAGGCCGTAGGTACAGCCGCGCCAAAAAATACCCGCCCGATGGCCGAGGCACCAAGTTCGTCCAGCGGTAAAAGGCCACAAAAACGGGTGGGCTATAGCCTTGGGGGGTGGGGCTGGGCAAATTCGTCCGCCGGACTCATAATGGCGCGAGACTTTGCGAGGCGCCTCCGTGTGCCAAAAATAGGCCGCGGGCACAGCCGCGTAAAAAAATACCCGCCCGAAGGCCGGGGCACCAAGTTCGTCCAGCGGTAAAAGGCCGCAAAAACGGGTGGGCTATAGCCTTGGGGGGTGGGGCTGGCCAACTTCGTCCGCCGGACTCGGTGGAATGGTGCGAGACTTTACGAGGTGCCTCCGTGTGCCAAAAAAAGGCCGCGGGCACAGCCACGCCAAAAAATACCCGCCCGATGGCCGGGGCACCAAGTTCGTCCAGCGGTAAAAGGCCACAAAAACGGGTGGGATATAGCCTTGGGGGGTGGGGCTGGCCAACTTCGTCCGCCGGACTCGGAATGGCGCGAGACATTGCGAGGCGCCTCCATGTCCCCAAAATAGGCCGCCGGCTCAGCCGCGCCCAAAAATACCCGCCCGAAGGCCGGGCGCCAAGTTCGTCCCAAAGGAAGAAGGCCACAAAAACGGGTGGACTATAGCCTTGGGGGTTGGGCTAGCCAAGTTCGTCCGCCGGACTCGGAAGGCGCGAGACTTTGCGAGGCACCTCCGTGTGCAAAAAATATGCCGCGGGCACAGCTGCGCCCAAAAATACCCACCCGAAGGCCGGGGCGCCAAGTTCGTCCAGCAGTAAAAGGCCACAAAAACGGCTGGGCTATAGCCTTGGGGGGTGGGGCTGGGCCAACTTCGTCACGGACTCGGTGGAATGGTACGAGAATTTACGAGGCGCCTCCGTGTGCTAAAAAAAGGCCGCAGGCACAGCCACGCCAAAAAATACCCGCCCGATGGCCGGGGCACCAAGTTCGTCCAGCGGTAAAAGGCCACAAAAACGGGTGGGCTATAGCCTTGGGGTGGGGGTCTGTCCAACTACATCCGCCCGCCTCGGAATCGCGCGAGACTTGGCCAGGCTCCTCCGTGTCCCAAAAATAGGCCGTGGGCACAGCCTCGCCAAAAAATACCCGCCCGAAGGCCGGGCCACCAAGTTCGTCCAGCGGTAAAAGGCCACAAAAACGGGTGGGCTATAGCCTTGGGGGGTGCGGCTGGCCGACTTCGTCCGCCGGACTCGGAATGGCGCGAGACTTTGCGAGGCACCTCCGTGTGCCAAAAATAGGCCGCGGGCACAGCCGCGCCCAAAAATACCCGCCCGAAGGCCGGGGCGCCAAGTTCGTCCAGTGGAAGAAGGCCACAAAAACGGGTGGGATATAGCCTTGGGGGGTGGGGCTGGCCAACTTCGTCCGCCGGACTCGGAATGGCGCTAGACTTTGCGAGGCCCCTCCGTGTGCCAAAAATAGGCCGTAGGTACAGCCGCGCCAAAAAATACCCGCCCGATGGCCGAGGCACCAAGTTCGTCCAGCGGTAAAAGGCCACAAAAACGGGTGGGCTATAGCATTGGGGGTTGGGGCTGGGCAAATTCGTCCGCCGGACTCATAATGGCGCGAGACTTTGCGAGGCGCTCCGTGTGTGCCAAAATAGGCCACGGGCACAGCCACAGAAAAATACCCGCCCGAAGGCCGGGGCACCAAGTTCGTCCAGCGGTAAAAGGCCGCAAAAACGGGTGGGCTATAGCCTTGGGGGGTGGGGCTGGCCAACTTCGTCCGCCGGACTCGGTGGAATGGTGCGAGACTTTACGAGGTGCCTCCGTGTGCCAAAAAAAGGCCGCGGGCACAGCCACGCCAAAAAATACCCGCCCGATGGCCGGGGTACCAAGTTCGTCCAGCGGTAAAAGGCCACAAAAACGGGTGGGATATAGCCTTGGGGGGTGGGGCTGGCCAACTTCGTCCGCCGGACTCGGAATGGCGCTAGACTTTGCGAGGCCCCTCCGTGTGCCAAAAATAGCCCGTAGGTACAGCCGCGCCAAAAAATACCCGCCCGATGGCCGACACACCAAGTTCGTCCAGCGGTAAAAGGCCACAAAAACGGGTGGGCTATAGCCTTGGGGGGGTGGGGCTGGCCAACTTCATCCGCCGGACTCGGAATGGCGCGAGACTTTGCGAGGCACCTCCGTGTGCCAAAAATAGGCTGTGAGCATAGCCGCGTCAAAAAATACCCGCCCGAAGGCCGGGCCACCAAGTTCGTCCAGCGGTTAAAGGCCACAAAAACGGGTGGGCTATAGCCTTGGGGGGTGGGGCTGGCCAACTTCGTCCGCCGGACTCGGAATGGCGCAAGACTTTGTGAGGCGCCTCCATATGCCAAAAATAGGCAGTAGGTACAGCCGCGCCAAAAAATACCCGCCCGATGGCCGAGGCACCAAGTTCGTCCAGCGGTAAAAGGCCACAAAAACGGGTGGACTATAGCCTTGGGGGTTGGGCTAGCCAAGTTCATCCGCCGGACTCGGAAGGCGCGAGACTTTGCGAGGCACCTCCGTGTGCCAAAAATATGCCGCGGGCACAGCTGCGCCCAAAAATACCCACCCGAAGGCCGGGGCGCCAAGTTCGTCCAGCAGTAAAAGGCCACAAAAACGGGTGGGCTATAGCCTTGGGGGGTGGGGCTGGCCAACTTCGTCCGCCGGACTCGGTGGAATGGTACGAGAATTTACGAGGCGCCTCCGTGTACCAAAAAAAGGCCGCAGGCACAGCCACGCCAAAAAATACCCGCCCGATGGCCGGGGCACCAAGTTCGTCCAGCGGTAAAAGGCCACAAAAACGGGTGGGCTATAGCCTTGGGGGATGGGGCTGGGCAAATTCGTCCGCCGGACTCATAATGGCGCGAGACTTTGCGAGGCGCCTCCGTGTGCCAAAAATAGGCCGCGGGCACAGGCGCGTAAAAAAATACCCGCCCGAAGGCCGGGGCACCAAGTTCGTCCAGCGGTAAAAGGCCGCAAAAACGGGTGGGCTATAGCCTTGGGGGGTGGGGCTGGCCAACTTCGTCCGCCAGACTCGGTGGAATGGTGCGAGACTTTACGAGGCGCCTCCGTGTGCCAAAAAAAGGCCGCGGGCACAGCCACGCCAAAAAATACCCGCCCGATGGCCGGGGCACCAAGTTCGTCCAGCGGTAAAAGGCCACAAAAACGGGTGGGATATAGCCTTGGGGGGTGGGGCTGGCCAACTTCGTCCGCCGGACTCGGAATGGCGCTAGACTTTGCGAGGCCCCTCCGTGTGCCAAAAATAGGCCGTAGGTACAGCCGCGCCAAAAAATACCCGCCCGATGGCCGAGGCACCAAGTTCGTCCAGCGGTAAAGGCCACAAAAACGGGTGGGCTATAGCCTTGGGGGGTGGGGCTGGCCAACTTCGTCCGCCGGACTCGGAATGGCGCGAGACTTTGCAAGGCGCCTCCGTGTGCCAAAAATAGGCCGTGGGCACAGCCGCGTCAAAAAATACCCGCCCGAAGGCCGGGCCACCAAGTTCGTCCAGCGGTAAAAGGCCACAAAAACGGGTGGGCTATAGCCTTGGGGGGTGCGGCTGGCCGACTTCGTCCGCCGGACTCGGAATGGCGCGAGACTTTGCGAGGCACCTCCGTGTGTCAAAAATAGGCCGCGGGCACAGCCGCGCCCAAAAATACCCGCCCGAAGGCCGGGGCGCCAAGTTCGTCCAGTGGAAGAAGGCCACAAAAACGGGTGGACTATAGCCTTGGGGGGTGGGGCTAGCCAAGTTCGTCCGCCGGACTCGGAAGGCGCGAGACTTTTCGAGGCACCTCCGTATGCCAAAAATATTCCACGGGAACAGCCCCGCCCAAAAATACCCACCCGAAGCCCGGGGCGCCAAGTTCGTCCAGCAGTAAAAGGCCACAAAAACGGGTGGGCTATAGCCTTGGGGGGTGGGGCTGGCCAACTTCGTCCGCCGGACTCGGTGGAATGGTACGAGAATTTACGAGGCGCCTCCGTGTGCCAAAAAAAGGCCGCAGGCACAGCCACGCCAAAAAAATACCCGCCCGATTGCCGGGGCACCAAGTTCGTCCAGCGGTAAAAGGCCACAAAAACGGGTGGGCTATAGCCTTGGGGGGTGGGGCTGGCCGACTTCGTCCGCCGGACTCGGAATGGCGCGAGACTTTGCGAGGTGCCTCCGTGCGCCAGAAATAGGCCGCGGGCACAGCCACGTCAAAAAATACCCGCCCAAAGGCCGGGGCACCAAGTTCGTCCAGCGGTAAAAGGCCACAAAAACGGGTGGGCTATAGCCTTGGGGGGTGGGGCTGGCCCACTTCGTCCACCGGACTCGGAATGGTACGAGACTATGTGAGGTGCCTCCGTGTGCCAAAAATAGGCCGCGGGCACAGCCGCGTCAAAAAATACCCGCCCGAAGGCCGGGGCACAAAGTTCGTCCAGCGGAAAAATGTCGAAAAAACGGGTGGGCTATAGCCTTGGGGGGAGAGGCTGGCCGACTTCGTCCGCCGAACTCGGAATGGCGCGAGACTTTCCGAGGTGCCTCCGTGTGCCAAAAATAGTCCGCGGGCACAGCCGCGCCCAAAAATACCCGCCCGAAGGCCGGGGCGCCAAGTTCGTCCAGCGGAAAAATGTCGCAAAAACGGGTGGACTATAGCCTTGGGAGGTGGGGCTAGCCAAGTTCGTCTGCCGGACTCGGAAGGCGCGAGACTTTGCGAGGCACCTCCGTGTGCCAAAAATATGCCGCGGGCACAGCCACGCCCAAAAATACCCACCCGAAGGCCGGGGCGCCAAGTTCGTCCAGCAGTAAAAGGCCGCAAAAACGGGTGGGCTATAGCCTTGGGGGGTGTGGCTGACCAACTTCGTCCGCCGGACTCGGTGGAATGGTGCGAGACTTTACGAGGCGCCTCCGTGTGCCAAAAAAAGGCCGCGGGCACAGCCGCGTCAAAAAATACCCGCCCGAAGGCCGGGGCACCAAGTTCGTCCAGCGGTAAAAGGCCACAAAAACGGGTGGGCTATAGCCTTGGTGGGTGGGGCTGGCCGACTTCGTCCGCCGGACTCGGAATGGCGTGAGACTTTACGAGGTGCCTCCGTGTGCCAGAAATAGGCCGCGGGCACAGCCGCGTCAAAAAATACCCGCCCGAAGGCCGGGGCACCAAGTTCGTCCAGCGGTAAAAGGCCACAAAAACGGGTGGGCTATAGCCTTGGGGGGTGGGGCTGGCCCACTTCGTCCGCCGGACTCGGAATGGTGCGAGACTTTGTGAGGTGCCTCCGTGTGCCAAAAATAGGCCACGGGCACAGCCGCGTCAAAAAATACCCGCCCGAAGGCCGGGGCACCAAGTTCGTCTAGCGGAAAAATGTCGAAAAAACGGGTGGGCTATAGCCTTGGGGGGAGAGGCTGGCCGACTTCGTCCGCCGGACTCGGAATGGCGCAAGACTTTGCGAGGCCCCTCCGTGTGCCAAAAATAGGCCGCGGGCACAGCCGCGTCAAAAAATACCCGCCCGAAGGCCGGGGCACCAAGTTCGTCCAGCGGTAAAAGGCCACAAAAACGGGTGGGCTATAGCCTTGGGGGGTGGGGCTGGCCCACTTCGTCCACCGGACTCGGAATGGTACGAGACTATGTGAGGTGCCTCAGTTAAAATGGCAAAATAGGCTCAGCTGCACAGCCACAGCCGGTCAAAATACCCGCCCGAAGGCCGGGGCACAAAGTTCGTCCAGCGGAAAAATGTCGAAAAAACGGGTGGGCTATAGCCTTGGGGGGAGAGGCTGGCCGACTTCGTCCGCCGAACTCGGAATGGTGCGAGAATTTCCGAGGCGCCTCCGTGTGCCAAAAATATGCCGCGGGCACAGCTGCGCCCAAAAATACCCACCCGAAGGCCGGGGCGCCAAGTTCGTCCAGCAGTAAAAGGCCACAAAAACGGGTGGGCTATAGCCTTGGGGGGTGGGGCTGGCCGACTTCGTCCGCCGGACTCGGAATGGCGTGAGACTTTACGAGGTGCCTCCGTGTGCCAGAAATAGGCCGCGGGCACAGCCGCGTCAAAAAATACCCGCCCGAAGGCCGGGGCACCAAGTCTGGCCCAGCGGAAAAAGGCCACAAAAAAAGTGGGTGGGCTATCGCCTGGGGGGGGGGGCTGGCCCACTTCGTCCGCCGGACTCGGAATGGTACGAGACTTTGCGAGGTGCCTCCGTGTGCCAAAAATAGGCCACGGGCACAGCCACGGCAAAAATACCGCCCCCGAAGGCCGGGCGCCAAGTTCGTCCTAGCGGAAAATGTCAAAAAACGGGTGGGCTATAGCCTTAGGGGAGAGGCTGGCCAACTTCTTCCGCCGGACTCGAATGGCGCGAGACTTTGCGAGGGCCCCTCCGTGTGCCAAAAATAGGCAGCGGGCACAGCCGCGCAAAAATACCCGCCCGAAGGCCGGGCACCAAGTTCGTCCCAATGGTAAAAGGCCACAAAAACGGGTGGGCTATAGCCTTGGGGGGGGCTGGCCCACTTCGCCCACCGGACTCGGAATGGCGCAAGACTTTGCGAGGCCCCTCCGTGCAGCCAAAAAGGCCACGGGCACAGCCACGCTAAAAATAACCCCGCGAAGGCCGGGGCACCAAGTTCGTCCAATGCAGAAAAAGGCCACAAAAACGGTGGGCTATAGCCTTGGGGGTGGGTTGGCCCACTTCGTCCACACCGGACTCGGAATGGCACGAGACTATGTGAGGTGCCTCCGTTTGCCAAAAAATAGGCCGCGGGCACAGCCGCTGCAAATAACCGCCCGAAGGCAGGGGCACAAAGTTCGGCCCCAGCGGAAAATGTCGAAAAAGCGGGTGGGCTATAGCCTTTGGGGAGTGGGCTGGCCGACTTTTCCACTCGAACTCGGAATGGTGCGAGAATTTCCGAGGCGCCCAGTTGCCAAAATAGTCCGCGGGCACAGCCGCGCCCAAAAATAACCCGCCCGAAGGCCGGGCGCCAAGTTCGGCAAGCGTGGAAGGCCACAAAACGGGTGGGCTATAGCCTTGGGGGTGGGGCTGGCCAAGTTCGTCCGCCCGGACTCGGAATGGCGCGAGACTTTGCGAGGCACCTCCGTGTGCCAAAATAGGCCGCGGGCACAGCCACGCCTAAAAATACCCACCCGAAGGCCGGGCGCCAAGTTCGTCCAGCAGAAAAAGGCAACAAAAACGGGTGGGCTATAGCCTGGGGGGTGGGGCTGACCAACTTCGTCCGCTGGACTCGGAATGGTGCGAGACTTTACGAGGCGCTCCGTGTGCCAAACATAGACCGCGGCACAGCCGCGCTAAAAATACCCGCCCGAAGGCCGGGCACCAAGTTCGCCCAGCGGAAAAAGGCCACAAAACGGGTGGGCTATAGCCTGGGGGTGGGGCTGGCCCACTTGGTCCGCCGGAGTCGGAATGGGGTGAGACTTTGTGAGCGGCCTCCGCCTCCAAAAAAATAGGCCACGGGCACAGCCGCGTCAAAAAATACCCGCCCGAAGGCCGGGGCACCAAGTTCGTCCAGCGGAAAAATGTCTAAAAAACGGGTGGGCTATAGCCTTGGGGGGAGAGGCTGGCCGACTTCGTCCGCCGAACTCGGAATTGCGCGAGACTTTCCAAGGCGCCTCCGTGTGCCAAAAATAGTCCGCGAGCACAGCCACGCCCAAAAATACCCGCCCGAAGGCCGGGGCGCCAAGTTCGTCCAGTGGAAAAAGGCCACAAAAACGGGTGGACTATAGCCTTGGGGGGTGGGGCTGGCCAAGTTCGTCCGCCGGACTCGGAAGGTGCGAGGCTTTGCGAGGCACCTCCGTGTGCCAAAAATATGCCGCGGGCACAGCCACGCCCAAAAATACCCACCCGAAGGCCGGGGCGCCAAGTTCGTCCAGCAGTAAAAGGCCGCAAAAACGGGTGGGCTATAGCCTTGGGGGGTGGGGCTGGCCAACTTCGTCCGCCGGACTCGGAATTGCGAGAGACTTTGCGAGGCGCCTCCGTGTGCCAAAAATAGGCAACGGGTACAGCCACGCCCAAAAATAACGGCCCGAAGGTTGGGCGCCAAACCCGTCCAACGGAAAAAGGCCAAAAGACGGGTGGGCTATAGCCTGGGGGGGAGGGGCTGGCCAACTTCGTCCGCCGGACTCGGAATGTGGCGAGACTTTGCGAGGCGGCCTCCGCGTGCCAAAATAGGCCGTGGGCACAGCCGTGCCCAAAATACCCACCCGAAGGCCGGGCGCCAAGTTCTACCCCCCAGCGGAAAATGGCCAAAAACGGGTGGGCTATAGCCTTGGGGGAGGGGCTGGCCAACTTCGTCCGCCGGACTCGGAATGGGGCGAGACTTTTAGCGCGCCTCCGTGCAGTACCAAAAATAGGCCGCGGGCACAGCCGCCCCAAAAATAACCACCGAAGGTTGGCGCACCAAGTTCGCCCAGCGGAAAAAAGGCCAAAAGACGGGTGGGCTATAGCCTTGGGGCAGGGGCTGGCCAACTTCGTCCGCTCGGACTCGGAATGGGGCGAGACTTTCCGAGCGGCCTCCGTGTGTCAAAAATAGGACTCAGGCACAGCCGCGCCCAAAATTAACCGCCGAAGGTCCGGGCGCCAAAACCTCCCAGCGGAAAAATGGCCACAAAACGGGTGGGCTATAGCCTTGGGGGCGGGCTGGCCAACATCGTCCGCTCGGACTCGGAATGGGACGAGACTTTGCGAGCGGCCTCCGTGTGCCAAAAATAGGTGCGGGCACAGCCGCAACTAAAATTAACCGCCAAGAAGGGCCGGGCACCAAGTTCGGCCCAGCGGAAAAATGGACAAAAACGGGTGGGCTGCCTTGGGGGGTGGGGTTGGCCAAGTTCGTCCGCCGGACTCCTGAATGGGGTGAGACTTTGAGCGGCCACCGTGTGCCAAAAATAGGCCATGGGCACAGCCGCGCCCAAAAAATAACCCTCCTGAAGGCCGGGCGCCAAGTCTGTCCCAGCGGAAAATGGCCAAAAACGGGTGGGCTATAGCCTTGGGGGGTGGCGCTGGCCAAGTTTGTCCGCTTGACTCAGAATGGGGCGAGACTTAGCGAGCGGCCACCGTGTACCAAAAATAGGCCGCGGGTACAGCCGCGCCCAAAAATAACCGCCCGAAGGCGGGGGCGCCAAGTTCGTCCGGCGGAAAAAGGCCACAAAACGGGTGGGCTATAGCCTTGGGGGGTGGGGCGGGCCAAGTTCGTCCGCCGGGCTCGGAATGGCGCTAGACTTTGTGAGCGGCCTCCGTGTACCAACAATAGGCCGCGGGCATAGCCGCGCCGAAAAATAACCGCCCGAAGGCCGGGGCCTCAAGTTCGTCCAGCGGTAAAAGGCCACAAAAACGGGTGGGCTATAGCCTTGGGAGGTGGGGCTGGCCAAGTTTGTCCGCCGGACTCGGAATGGGGCGAGACTTTGCGAGCGGCCTCCGTGTGCCAAAAATAGGCCGCGGGCACAGCCACGCCCAAAAACAACCGCCCGAAGGCCGGGGCGCAAAGTTCATCCAGCGGAAAAAGGCCACAAAAACGGGTGGGCTATAGCCTTGGGGGGTGGCGCTGGCCAAGTTTGTCCGCCGTACTCGGAATGGGACGAGACTTTGCGAGCGGCCTCCGTGTGGGCCAAAAAGCAGGGCCAGAGCTGGGCACAGCAACCGCGCAAAAAAAAATAACCGCCCGAAGGCCGGGCGCCAAGTTCCCCCAGCGGAAAAATGGCCAAAAACGGGTGGGCTATAGGCTTGGGGGTGAGGCTGGCTGTTCGTCCGCCGGTCTCGGAATGGGGCGAGACTTTGCAAGCGGCCTCACAGTGCCAAAAATAGGCCGCGGCACAGCCGCCGCTCTAAAAATAACCCGCCCGAAGGCCACGCCAAGTTCATCCAGCGAAAAAAGGGCCAAAATCGGGTGGGCTATAGCCTTGGGGGGAGGGGCTGGCCAACTTCGTCCCGCCGGACTCGGAATGGGGCGAAGACTTTGCAGCGGCCACCATGCCAAAAATAGGCCGCAGGCACAGCCGCGCCCAAAAATAACCAAGCGAAGGATGGGGCGCCAAGTTCGGTCCAGCGGAAAAAGGCCAAAAAACGGGCGGGCTATAGCCTTAGGGAGGGGGTCTGGCCAACATCGTCCGCCTGGACTCGGAATGGGTCGAGACTTTGCGAGTGCGCCTCCGCGTGCCAAAAAAGGCCCGGGCACAGCCACACCTAAAAATAACCCACGGAAGGTCGGGCGCCAAGTAAACCCCCAGCGGAAAAGGCCAAAAAACGGGTGTGCTATAGGCTTGGGGGAGAGGCTGGCCAAAGTTCGTCCGCCGGACTCGGAATGGGGCGAGACTTTGCGAGCGGCCTCCGCGTGCCAAAACCAGGCCATGGACACAGCCATGCCTTAAAATAAACCGCCCAAGGCCGGGTGCCAAGTTCGCCCAGCGAAAAAAGGCCACAAAACGGGTGGGCTATAGCCTTGGAGGGGAGGGGCTGGCTAACTTACGTCCGCCGACTCGGAATGGGGCGAGACTTTGCGGCGGGCGCCTCCGCGAAAAAGCCAAAAATAGGCCATGCGGGGACACAGCCGCGCCCAAAATAACCGTCCGAAGGTCGTGGCGCCAAAACCCCCCAGCGGAAAAAATGGCCAAAAACGGGTGGGCTATAGCCTTAGGGGAGGGGCTGGCCAAGTTCGTCCGCCCGGACTCGGAATGGGGCGAGACTTTGCGGCGGCCTCCGATGCCAAAAATAGGTGCGGGCACAGCAGCTGCGACAAAAATAACCGCCCGAAGGCCGCGCCAAGTTCGTCCAGCGGAAAAAATGGCCAAAAAAACGAGGTGGGTATAGCCTTGGGGGAGGCCAAGTCTGCCACCCGCCTCGGACTCGTGAATGGGGCGAGCCTTTGCTGAGGCTCCGTGCCCCACAGCACAGCAGCGCAAAAATAACCTATGAAAGGCAAAAGTTCATCCAGCGGAAAATGGCCACAAAAATCGGTGGGCTATAGCCTTGGGGGAGGGGCTGGCCAACTCTGTCCGCCGGACTCGAATGGGGCGAGACTTTGCGAGCGGCCTCCGCGTGCCAAAAATAGGCCGCGGACACAGCCGCGCCCAAAATAACCGCTCGAAGGCCGGGCGCCAAGTCTCCCAGCGGAAAAATGGCCAAAACGGGTGGGCTATAGCCTTGGGGGTGGGGCTGGCTGTTCGTCCGCCGGACTCGGAATGGGGCGAGACTTTGCGAGCGGCCTCCGCAAGTCCAAAAATAGGCCGCAGGCACAGCCGCACCCAAAAATAACCCACCGAAGGTCGGCGCGCCCAAGTTCATCCAGCGGAAAAAGGCCACAAAACTCGGAGGGCCATAGCCTTGGGGAGGGGCTGGCTTGTCTTCGTCCTCCGGACTCGGAATGGGGCGAGACTTTGCGAGCGGCCTCCGTGGTCCCAAAACTAGGCCATGGGCACAGCCACGCCTAAAAATAACAACCCGAAGGTCAGCGCCAAGTTCGTCCATCGGAAAAAGGCCACAAAAACGGGTGGCTATAGCCTTGGGGGTGGGCTGGCCAAGTTCGTCCGCCGGACTCGAATGGGCGAGACTTTGCGAGCGGCCTCCGTGTGCCAAAATAGGCCATGGGCACAGCCACACCCAAAAATAACCCGAAGGCCGGGGCGCCAAGTTCGCTATCGAAGGCCGGGCGCCAAAGTGGCCAAGTTCTGTCCTTGACTTCTAATGGGGAAAAAGCGCCACAAAAACGGTGGGCAGCCCGAGGCCGGGTGCTTGGGGGACAAAACGCAAAGCGCTATAGCCTGGGTGTTCAAGTCCGCCACGACTCCTAAAAGCGGGGTCCGTGGGCCGGCCGGGGCCAAGATAACTAGTCCGTGGACACAGCTGCGACAAAAAATAACCCCCCGAAGGCCGGGGCGCCAAGTTCGTCCAGCGGAAAAAGGCCACGAAAACGGGTGGGTTATAGCCTTGGGGGGGAGCTGGCCAAGTTCGTCTGCCGGACTCAGAATGGGATGAGCCTTTGCTAGCGGCCTCCGTGCGGCAAAAAAAGGCCGCGGGCACAGCAGCGCAATAAAATAACTGCCCGAAGGCCGAGGCGCCAAGTTCGTCCAGCGGAAAAATGCCACAAAAACGGGTGGTCTATAGCCTTGGGGGCTGGGGCAGGCCAAGTTCGTCCGCCTAACTCGGAATGGGGCTAGACTTTGCGAGCGGCCTCCGTGTGCCAAAAATATACCGCGGGCACAGTCGCGCTCAAAAATAACCGCCCGAAGGCCGGGGCGCCAAGTTCGTCCAGCGGAAAAAGGGCACAAAAACGGGTGGGCTATAGCCTTGGGGGGTGGCGCTGGCCAAGTTTGTCCGCTTGACTCAGAATGGGGCGAGACTTAGCGAGCGGCCACCGTGTACCAAAAATAGGCCGCGGGTACAGCCGCGCCCAAAAATAACCGCCCGAAGGCGGGGGCGCCAAGTTCGTCCGGCGGAAAAAGGCCACAAAACGGGTGGGCTATATCCTTGGGGGGTGGGGCTGGCCAAGTTTGTCCGCCGGACTCGGAATGGGGTGAGACTTTGCGAGCGGCCTCCGTGTGCCAAAAATAGGCCGCGGGTATAGCCACGCCCAAAAATAACCGCCCGAAGGCTGGGGCGCCAAGTTCGTCCAGCGGAAAAAGGCCACAAAACCGGGTGGGCTATAGCCTTGGGGGGTGGGGCTGGCCAAGTTCGTCGGCCGGACTCGGAATGGGACGAGACTTTGCGGGCGGCCTCCGAGTGACAAAAATAGCCCGTGGGCACAGCTGCGATGAAAAATAACCCCCCGAAGGCCGGGGCGCCAAGTTCGTCCAGCGGAAAAAGGCCACGACAACGGGTGGGTTATAGCCTTGGGGGGGAGCTGGCCAAGTTCGTCCTCCGGACTAAGAATGGGATGAGACTTTGCTAGCGGCCTCCGTGCGGCAAAAAAAATGGGCCGCGGCCACAGCCGCAAACAAAAATAACCTCCCGAAAGCCGGGGCGCCATGTTCGTCCAGCGGAAAAAGCCCACAAAAACGGGTGGGCTATAGCCTTGGGGGGAGGGGCTGGCCAACTTCGTCCGCCGGACTCGGAATGGCGCGAGACTTTACGAGGGGCCTCCGTGTGTCAAAAATAGGCTGTGGGCATAGCCGCGCCCAAAAATAACCGCCCGAAGGCCGGGGCGCCAAGTTCGTCCAGCGGAAAAAGGCCACAAAAACGCGTGGGCTATAGCCTTGGGGGGTGGGGCTGGCCAACTTCGTCCGCCGGACTCGGAATGGCGTGAGACTTTGCGAGCGGCCTCCGCGTGCCAAAAATAGGCCGCGTGCATAGCTGCGCCCAAAAATAAAACCCCGAAGGTCGGCGCGCCCAAACCCCCCAGCGGAAAAATGGCCAAAAAACTGGTGCGCTATAGCCTTGGGGGGAGGGGCTGGCCGACTTCGTCCGCCGGACTCGGAATGGCGCGAGACTTTGCGAGGTGCCTCCGTGTGCCAAAAATAGGCCGCGGCCACAGCCGCGCCCAAAAATAAGCCCCCGAAGGTCGTGGTGCCAAAACCCACCATCGGAAAAATGGCCAAAAAACGGTTGGGCTATAGCCTTGGTGGGGGGCGCGGGCGAAGTCCGTCCGCCGGACTCGGAATGGGGCGAGACTTTGCGAGGGGCCTCGGGGTGCCAAAAATAAGCCGCGGACAAAGCCGCACCCAAAAATAAGCGCCCAAAGGTGGTGGTGCCAAAACCCCCCATCGGAAAATTGGCCAAAAAATGGGTGGGCTATAGCCTTAGTGTGGGGCGCGGGCGAAGTTCGTCCGCCGGACTCGGAATGGGGCGAGACTTTGCGAGGGGCCTCGGGGTGCCAAAAATAAGCCGTGGACCAAGCCGCGCCCAAAAATAAGAGCCCGAAGGGGGTGGTGCCAAAAACCCCAGCGGAAAAATTGGCAAAAATCGGGTGGGCTATAGCCTTGGTGGGGGGTGCGGGCGAAGTTCATCCGCCGGACACGGAATGGGGTGAGACTTTGCGAGGGGCCTCGGGGTACCAAAAATAAGCCGCGGGCAAAGCCGCGCCCAAAAATAAGCGCCCGAAGTTCGTGGTGACAAAACCCCCAGCGGAAAAATGGCCAAAAAACGGGTGGGCTATAGCCTTGGTGGGGGGGGGCGGGCGAAGTTCGTCCGCCGGACTCGAAATGGGGCGAGACTTTGCGAGCGGCCTCGCGGTGCAAAAAATAAATCGCGGACAAAGCCGCGCCAAAAAATAAGCCCCCGAAGGTCGTGGTGACAAAACCCCCCAGCGGAAAAATGGCCAAAAAACGGGTGGGCTATAGCCTTGGTGGGGGGCGCATGCGAAGTTCGTCCGCCGGACTCGGAATTGGGCGAGACTTTGCGAGGGGCCTCGGGGTGCCAAAAATAAGCCACGGGCAAAGCCGCGCCCAAAAATAAGCGCCCGAAGGTCGTGGTGCCAAAACCCCCCAGCGGAAAAATAGACAAAAAACAGGTGGGCTATAGCCTTGGTGGGGGGCGCGTGCGAAGTTCGTCCGCCGGACTCGGAATGGAGCGAGACTTTGCGAGGGGCCTCGGGGTGCAAAAACTAAATCGCGTAGAAAGCAGCACCCAAAAATAAGCCCCCGAAGGTCGTGGTGACAAAACCCCCCAGCGGAAAAATGGCCAAAAAGCGGGTGGGCTATAGCCTTGGTGGGGGGCGCGGGCGAAGTTCGTCCGCCGGACTCGGAATTGGGCGAGACTTTGCGAGGGGCCTCGGAGTGCCAAAAATAATCCGCGGGCAAAGCCGCGCCCAAAAATAAGCGCCCGAAGGTCGTGGTGCCAAAACCCCCCAGCGGAAAAATGGCCAAAAACCGGGTGGGCTATAGCCTTGGTGGGGGGCGCAGGCGAAGTTCGTCCGCCGGACTCGGAATTGGGCGAGACATTGCGAGGGGGCTCGGGGTGCCAAAAATAATTCGCGGACAAAGCCGCGCCCAAAAATAAGTGCCCGAAGGTCGTGGTGCCAAAACCCTCCAGCGGAAAAATAGCCAAAAAACGGGTGGGCTATAGCCTTGGTGGGGGGCGCGGGCGAAGTTCGTCCGCCGGACTCGGAATTGGGCGAGACATTGCGAGGGGCCTCGGGGTGCCAAAAATAATTCGCGGACAAAGCCGCGCCCAAAAATAAGTGCCCGAAGGTCGTGGTGCCAAAACCCCCCAGCGGAAAAATGGCCAAAAAACGGGCGGGCTATAGCCTTGGTGGGGGGCGCGGGCGAAATTCGTCCGCCGGACTCGGAATGGGGCGAGACTTTGCGAAGGGCCTCGGAGTGCCAAAAATAATCCGCGGGCAAAGCCGCGCCCAAAAATAAGCGCCCGAAGGTCGTGGTGACAAAACCCCCCAGCGGAAAAATGGCCAAAAAACGGGTGGGCTATAGCCTTGGTGGGGGGCGCGGGCGAAGTTCGTCCGCCGAACTCGGAATGGGGCGAGACTTTGCGATGGGCCTCGGGGTGCCAAAAATAAGCCGCGGGCAAAGACTCTCCCAAAATAAGCGCCCGAAGGTCGTGGTACAAAAACCCCCCAGCGGAAAAACGGCCAAAAAAACGGGTGGGCTATAGCCTTGGTGGGGGGCGCGGGCGAAGTTCGTCCGCCGGACTCGGAATGGGGTGAGACTTTGCGAGGGGCCTCGGGGTGCCAAAACTAAGCAGCGCGCAAAGCCGCGCCCGAAGGTCGTGGTGTCAAAACCCCCCAGCGGAAAAATAGCCAAAAAATGGGTGGGCTATAGCCTTGGTGGGGGGCGCGGGTAAAGTTCGTCCGCCGGACTCGGAATGGGGCGAGACTTTGCGAGGGGCCTCGGGGTGCCAAAAATAAGCCGCGGGCAAAGCCGTGCCCGAAGGTCGTGGTGCCAAAACCCCCCAGCGGAAAAATGGCCAAAAAATGCGTGGGCTATAGCCTTGGTGGGGGGCGCGGGCGAAGTTCTTCCACTGGTCTCGGAATGGGGTGAGACTTTGCGAGGGGCCTCGGGGTGCCAAAAATAAGCGGCGGGCAAAGCCGCGCCCGAAGGTCGTGGTGCCAAAACCCCCCAGCGGAAAAATAGCCAAAAAATGGGTGGGCTATAGCCTTGGTGGGGGGCGCGGGCGAAGTTCGTCCACCGGTCTCGGAATGGGGTGAGACTTTGTGAGGGGCCTCGGGGTGCCAAAAATAAGCCGCGGGCAAAGCCGCACCAAAAAACAAGCCCCCAAAGGTCGTGGTGCCAAAACCCCCCAGCGGAAAAATGGCTGAAAAACGGGTGGGCTCTAGCATTGGTGGGGGGCGCGGGCGAAGTTCGTCCGCCGAACTCGGAATGGGGCGAGACTTTGCGATGGGCCTCGGGGTGCCAAAAATAAGCCGCGGGCAAAGACGCTCCCAAAATAAGCGCCCGAAGGTCGTGGTGCAAAAACCCCCCAGCGGAAAAACGGCCAAAAAAACGGGTGGGCTATAGCCTTGGTGGGGGGCGCGGGCGAAGTTCGTCCGCCGGACTCGGAATGGGGTGAGACTTTGCGAGGGGCCTCGGGGTGCCAAAACTAAGCAGCGCGCAAAGCCGCGCCCGAAGGTCGTGGTGCCAAAACCCCCCAGCGGAAAAATAGCCAAAAAATGGGTGGGCTATAGCCTTGGTGGGGGGCGCGGGTAAAGTTCGTCCGCCGGACTCGGAATGGGGCGAGACTTTGCGAGGGGCCTCGGGGTGCCAAAAATAAGCCGCGGGCAAAGCCGCGCCCGAAGGTCGTGGTGCCAGAACCCCCCAGCGGAAAAATGGCCAAAAAACGGGTGGGCTATATCCTTGGTGGGTGGCGCAGGCAAAGTTCGTCCGCCGGACTCGGAATGGGGCGAGACTTTGCGAGGGGCCTCGGGGTGCCAAAAATAAGCCACGGGCAAAGCCGCGCCCAAAAATAAGCGCCCGAAGGTCGTGGTGCCAAAACCCCCCAGCGCAAAAATGGCCAAAAAACGGGTGGGCTATAGCCTTGGTGGGTGGCGAGGGCGAAGTTCGTTTGCCGGACTCGGAATGGGGCGAGACGTTGCGAGGGGCCTCGGGGTGCCAAAAATAAGCCACGGGCAAAGCGGCGCCCAAAAATAAGCGCCCGAAGGTCGTGGTGCCAAAACCCCCCAGCGGAAAAATGGCCAAAAAACGGGTGGGCTATAGCCTTGGTGGGTTGCGCGAGCGAAGTTCGTCCGCCGGACTCGGAATGGGTCGAGACTTTCCGAGCGGCCTCCTCGTGCCAAGAATAGGCCGCGGGCACAGCCGCACCAAAAAATAACCCCCCGAAGGTCGGCGCGCCCAAACCCCCCAGCGGAAAAATGGCCAAAAAACGGGTGGGCTATAGCCTTGGGGGGAGGGGCTGGCCAACTTCGTCCGCCGGACTCGGAATGGGGCGAGACTTTGCGAGCGGCCTCCGCGTGCCAAAAATAGGAAGCGGTCATAGCCGCGCCCCAAAATAACCCCCCGAAGGTCGGTGCGCCCAAACCCCCCAGCGGAAAAATGGCCAAAAAACGGGTGGGCTATAGCCTTGGGGGGAGGGGCTGGCCAACTTCGTCCGCCGGACTCGGAATGGGGCGAGACTTTGCGAGCGACCTCCGCGTGCCAAAAATAGGCCGCGGGCACAGCCACTTCCAAAAATAACCGCTCGAATGCCGGGGCGCCAAGTTCGTCCAGTGGAAAAATGGCCAAAAAACGGGTGGGCTATAGCCTTGGGGGGAGGGGCAGGCCAACTTCGTCCGCCGGACTCGGAATGTGGCGAGACTTTACGAGCGGCCTCCGCGTGCTAAAAATAGGCCGCGGGCACAGCCGCGCCCAAAAATAACTGCCCGAAGGCCGAGGCGCCAAGTTCTTCCAGCGGAAAAATGGCCAAAAAACATGTGGGCTATAGCCTTGGGGAGAGGGGCTGGCCAACTTCGTCCGCCGGACTCGGAATGGGGCGAGACTTGGCGAGCGGCCTCCGCGTGCCAAAAATAGACGGCGGGCACAGCCGCGCCAAAAAATAACCCTGCGAAGGTCGGCGCGCACAAACCCCCCAGCGGAAAAATGACCAAAAAACGAGTGGGCTATAGCCTTGGGGGGCGGGGCTGGCCCACTTCGTCCGCCGGACTCGAAATGGGCTAGACTTTGCAAGCGACCTCCGTGTGCCAAAAATAGGCCGCGGGCATAGCCGCGCCCAAAAATAACCGCCCGAAGGCCGGGGCACCAAGTTCGTCCGGTGGAAAAATGGCCAAAAAACGGGTGGGCTATAGCCTTGGGGGGAGGGGCTGGCAAACTTCGTCCGCCGGACTCGGAATGGGGTGAGACTTTACGAGCGGCCTCCGTGTGCCAAAAAAAGGCCGCGGGCACAGTCTCGCCCAAATATAACCGCCTGAAGGCCGGGGCGCCATGTTCGTCCAGCGGAAAATGGCCAAAAAACGGGTGGGCTATAGCCTTGGGGGGAGGGGCTGGCCGACTTCGTCCGCCGGACTCGAAATGGGGCGAGACCTTGCGAGCGGCCTCCGCGTGCCAAAAATAGGCCGCGGGCACAGCCGCGCCCTAAAATAACCCCCCGAAGGTCGGCGCGCCCAAACCCCCCAGCGGAAAAATGGCCAAAAAACGGGTGGGCTATAGCCTTGGGGGGAGGGGCCGGCAAACTTTGTCCGCCGGACTCGGAATGGGGCGAGATTTTGCGAGTGGCCTCCGCGTGCAAAAAATAGGGCATGGTCGCAGCCGCGCCCAAAAATAACCCCCCGAAGGTCGGCGCGCCCAAACCCCCCAGTGGAAAAATGGCCAAAAAACGGGTGGGCTATAGCCTTGGGGGGAGGCGCTGGCCGACTTCGTCCGCCGGACTCGGAATGGGGCGAGACTTTGCGAGCGACCTCCGTGTACCAAAAATTGGCCGCGGGCACAGCCGCGTCCAAAAATAACTGCCCGAAGGCCAGGGCGCCAAGTTCGTCCAGCGGAAAAAGGCCACAAAAACGGGTGGGCTATAGCCTTGGGGGGTGGGGCTGGCCAGCTTCGTCCGCCGGACTCGGATTGGGGCGAGACTTTGCGAGCGGCCTCCGCGTGCCAAAAATAAGCCGCAGGCACAGTCGTACCCAAAAATAACAGCCCGAAGGCCGGGGCGCCAAGTTCGTCCAGCGGAAAAAGGCCACAAAAACGGGTGGGCTATAGCCTTGGGGGGTGGGGCTGGCCAACTTCGTCCGCCGGACTCGGAATGACGCGAGACTTTATGAGGGGCCTCCGTGTGCCAAAAAAAGGCCGCGGGCACAGCCGCGTCTAAAAATAACCGCCCGAAGGCTGGGGCGCCAATTTCGTCCCGCGGAAAAAGGCCACAAAAACGGGTGGGCTATAGCCTTGGGGGGGGGGGCTGGCCAACTTCGTCCGCCGGACTCGGAATGGCGCGAGACTTTGCGAGGGCCCTCCGTGCACCAAAAATAGGCAGCGGACACAGCCGCGCGCAAAAATAACCGACGAAGGCCGGGGCGCCAAGTTCGTCCAGTGGAAAAAGGCTACAAAAACGGGTGGGCTATAGCCTTGGTAGGTGGGGCTAGCCAACTTCGTCCGCCGGACTCGGAACAGCGCGAGACTTTGTGAGGGGCCTCCGTGTACCAAAAATAGAGCACGGGCACAGCCGCGCCCAAAAATAACGGCCCGAAGGCCGGGGCACCAAGTTCGTCCAGCGGAGAAAGGCCACAAAAACGGGTGGGCTATAGCCTTGGGAGGTGGGGCTGGCCAACTTCGTCCGCCGGATTCGGAATGGCGCGAGACTTTACGAGGGGCCTCCGTGTACCAAAAATAGGATGCGGGCACAGCCGCGCCCAAAAATAACCGCCCGAAGGCCGGGGCGCCAAGTTCGTCCAGCGGAGAATGGCCACAAAAACGGGTGGGCTATAGCCTTGAGAGGTGGGGCTGCCCAAATTCGTCCGCCGGACTCGGAATGGCGCGAGACTTTGCGACGGGCCTCCGTGTGCCAAAAATAGGCCGCGGCCACAGCCGCGCCAAAAAATAACCGCCCGAAGGCCGGGGCGCCAACTTCGTCCAGCGGAAAAAGGCCACAAAAACGGGTGGGCTATAGCCTTGGGGGGAGGGGCTGGCCAACTTCGTCCGCTGGACTCGGAATGGGGCGAGACTTTGCGAGCGACCTCCGCGTACCAAAAATTGGCCGCGGGCACAGCCGCCTCCAAAAATAACTGCCCGAAGGCCGGGGCGCCAAGTTCGTCCAGCGGAAAAAGGCCACAAAAACGGGTGGGCTATAGCCTTGGGGGGTGGGGCTGGGGCTGGCCAGCTTCGTCCGCCGGACTCGGATTGGGGCGAGACTTTACGAGCGGCCTCCACGTGCCAAAAATAAGCCGCAGGTACAGTCGTACCCAAAAATAACCGCCCGAAGGCCGGGGCGCCAAGTTCGCCCAGCGGAAAAAGGCCACAAAAACGGGTGGGCTATAGCCTTGGGGGGTGGGGCTGGCCGACTTCGTCCGCCGGACTCGGAATGACGCGAGACTTTGCGAGGGGCCTCCGTGTGCCAAAAAAAGGCCGCGGGCACAGCCGCGTCCAAAAATAACCACCTGAAGGCCGGGGCGCCTAGTTCGTCTAGCGGAAAAAGACCACAAAAACGGGTGGGCTATAGCCTTGGGGGGTGGGGCAGTCCAACTTCGTCCGCCGGACTCGGAACAGCGCGAGACTTTGCGAGGGGCCTCCGTGTACCAAAAATAGGCCACGGGCACAGCCGCGCCCAAAAATAACCGCCCGAAGGCCGGGGCACCAAGTTCGTCCAGCGGAGAAAGGCCACAAAAACGGGTGGGCTATAGCCTTGGGAGGTGGGGCTGCCCAACTTCGTCCGCCGTACTCGGAATTGCGCGAGACTTTTCGACGGGCCTCCGTGTGCCAAAAATAGGCCGCGGTCACAGCCGCGCCAAAAAATAACCGCCCGAATGCCAGGGTGCCAACTTCGTCCAGCGGAAAAAGGCCACAAAAACGGGTGGGGTATAGCCTTGGGGGGTGGGGCTGGCCAACTTCGTCCGCCGGACTCGGAATGGGGCGAGACATTGCGAGCGGCCTCCGCGTGCCAAAAATAAGCCGCAGGCACAGTCGTACCCAAAAATAACCGCCCGAAGGCCGGGGCGCCAAGTTCGTCCAGCGGAAAAAGGCCACAAAAACGGGTGGGCTATAGCCTTGGGGGGTGGGGCTGGCCAACTTCGTCCGCCGGACTCGGATTGGGGCGAGACATTGCGAGCGGCCTCCACGTGCCAAAAATAAGCCGCAGGCACAGTCGTACCCAAAAATAACCGCCCGAAGGCCGGGGCGCCAAGTTCGTCCAGCGGAAAAAGGCCACAAAAACGGGTGGGCTATAGCCTTGGGGGGTGAGGCTGCCCAACTTCGTCCGCCGGACTCGGAATAGCGCAAGACTTTGCGAGGGGCCTCCGTGTGCCAAAAATAGGCCGCGGGCACAGCCGCGCCCAAAAATAACTGCCCAAAGGCCGGGGCGCCAAATTCGTCCCGCGGAAAAAGGCCACAAAAACGGGTGGGCTATAGCCTGGGGGGGGCTGGCCAACTTCGTCCGCCGGACTCGGAATGGCGTGAGACTTTGCGAGGGCCCTCCGTGTGCCAAAAATAGGCCGCAGGCACAGCCGCTCTAAAAAATAACTGCCCGAAGGCTGGGGCGCCAACTTCATCCAGCGGAAAAAGGCCACAAAAACGGGTGGGCTATAGCCTTGGGGGGTGGGGCTGGCCAACTTCGTCCTCCGGACTCGGAATGACGCGAAACTTTGCGAGGGGCCACCGTGTGCCAAAAATAGGCCGCGGGCACAGCAGCGCCCAAAAATAACCGCCCGAAGGCCGGGGCGCCAAGTTCGTCCAGCGGAAAAAGGCCACAAAAACGGGTGGGCTATAGCCTTGGGAGGTGGGGCTGGCTAAAAAGTCCGCCGGACTCGGAATGGCGCGAGACTTTGCGAGGTGCCTCCGTGTGCCAAAAATAGGCCGCGGGCACAGCCGCGCCAAAAAATAACCGCCCGAAGGCTGGGGCGCCAAGTTCGTCCAGCGGAAAAAGGCCACAAAAACGGGTGGGCTATAGCCTTGGGGGGTGGGGCTGGCCAACTTCGTCCGCCGGACTCGGAATGACGCGAGAGTTTGCGAGGGGCCTCCGTGTGCCAAAAAAAGGCCACGGGCATGGCCGCGTACAAAAATAACCGTCTGAAGGCCGGGGAGCCAAGTTCGTCCCGCGGAAAAAGGCCCCAAAAACGGGTGGGCTATAGCCTTGGGGGGGGGGGCTGGCCAACTTCGTACGCCGGACTCGGAATGGCGCGAGACTTTGCGAGGGGCCTCCGTGTTCCAAAAATAGGCCGCAGGCACAGCCGCGCCTAACAATAACCGACCGAAGGCCGGGGCGCCAACTTCGTCCAGCGGAAAAAGGCCACAAAAACGGGTGGGCTATAGCCTTGGGAGGTGGGGCTGGCCAACTTCGTCCGCCGGACTCGGAATGGCGCGAGACTTTGCGAGGTGCCTCCGTGTGCCAAAAATAGGCCGAGGGCACAGCCGCGCCAAAAAATAACCGCCCGAAGGCTGGGGCGCCAAGTTCGTCCAGCGGAAAAAGGCCACAAAAACGGGTGGGCTATAGCCTTGGGGGGTGGGGCTTTCCAACTTCGTCCGCCGGACTCAGAATGGCGCGAGACTTTGCGAGGGCCCTCCGTGTGCCAAAAATAGGCTGAGGGCACAGCCACGCTAAAAAATAACTGCCCGAAGGCCGGGGCGCCAAGTTCGTCCAGCGGAAAAAGGCCACAAAAACGGGTGGGCTATAGCCTTGGGGGGTGGGGCTGGCCCACTTCGTCCGCCGGACTCGGAACGGCGCGAGACTGTGCGAGGGGCCTCCGTATTCCAAAAATACGCCGCAGGTACAGCCGCGCCTAAAAATAACCGACCGAAGGCAGGGGCGCCAACTTCGTCCAGCGGAAAAAGGCCACAAAAACGGGTGGGCTATAGCCTTGGGAGGTGGGGCTGGCCAACTTCGTCCGCCGGACTCGGAATGGCGCGAGACTTTGCGAGGTGCCTCCGTGTGCCAAAAATAGGCCGCGGGCACAGCCGCGCCAAAAAATAACCGCCCGAAGGCTGGGGCGCCAAGTTCATCCAGCGGAAAAAGGCCACAAAAACGGGTGGGCTATAGCCTTGGGGGGTGGGGCTGGCCGACTTCGTCCGCCGGACTCGGAATGATGCGAGACTTTGCGAGGGGCCTCCGTGTGCCAAAAAAAGGCCGCGAGCACGGCCGCGTCCAAAAATAACCGCCCGAAGGCCGGGGCGCCAAGTTCGTCCCGCGGAAAAAGGCCACAAAAACGGGTGGGCTATAGCCTTGGGGGGGGGGGGGCTGGCCAACTTCGTCCGCCGGACTCGGAATGACGCGAGACTTTGTGAGGGGCCACTGTGTACGAAAAATAGGCCGCGGGCGCAGCAGCACCCAAAAATAACCGCCCGAAGGCCGGGGCGCCAAGTTCGTCCAGCGGAAAAAGGCCACAAAAACGGGTGTCTATAGCCTTGGGAGGTGGGGCTGGCCAACTTCGTCCGCCGGACTCGGAACAACGCGAGACTTTGCGAGGAGCCTCCGTGTGCCAAAAATAGGCAGCAGACACAGCCGCGCACAAAAATAACCGACGAAGGCCGGGACGCCAAGTTCGTCCAGCGGAAAAAGGCCACAAAAATGGGTGGGCTATAGCCTTGGGAGGTGGGGCTAGCCAACTTCGTCCGCCGGACTCAGAACAGCGCGAGACTTTGTGAGGGGCCTCCGTGTACCAAAAATAGGCCGCGGTCACAGCCGCGCCAAAAAATAACCGCCCGAAGGCTGGGGCGCCAAGTTCGTCCAGCGGAAAAAGGCCACAAAAACGGGTGGGCTATAGCATTGGGGGGTGGGGCGGGCGAACATCGTCCGCCGGACTCGGAATGGCGCGAGACTTTGCGAGGGGTCTCCGTGTGCCAAACATAGGCCACGGGCACAGCCGCGCCCAAAAATAACCGCCCGAAGGCCGGGGCGCCAAGTTCGTCCAGCGGAAAAAGGCAACAAAAACGGGTGGGCTATAGCCTTGGGAGGTGGGGCTGGCCCACTTCGTCCGCCGGACTCGGAATGGTGCGAGACTTTGCGAGGGGCCTCCGTGAGCCAAAAAAAGGCCGCGGGCACAGCCGCGCTAAAAAATAACCACCCGAAAGCTGGGCCGCCAAGTTCGTCCAGCGGAAAAAAGCCACAAAAACGGGTGGGCTATAGCCTTGGGAGTGGGGCTGGCCCACTTCATCAGCCGGACTCAGAATGGCGCGAGACTTTGCGAGGGGCCTCCGTGTGCCAAAAATAGGCCGCGGTCACAGCCGCACCCAAAAATAACCGTCCGAAGGCCGGGGCGCCAGGTTCGTCCACGGAAAAAGGCCATAAAAACGGGTGGGCTATAGCCTTGGGGGGCGGGGCTGGCCCACTTCGTCCGCCGGACTCGGAATTGCGCGAGACATTGCGAGGGCCCTCCGTGTGCCAAAAATAGGCCGCGGGTACAGCCGCGCCCAAAAATAACCGCCCGAAGGGCGGGGCCCCAAGTTCGTCCAGCGGAAAAAGGCCACAAAAACGGGTGGGATATATCCTTGGGGGGTGGGGCTGGCCCACTTCGTCCGGCGGACTCGGAATGGCGCGAGACTTTGCGAGGGCCCTCCGTGTACCAAAAATAGGCCGCGGGCACAGCCGAACCCAAAAATAACAGCCCGATGGCCGGGGCGCCAAGTTCGTCCAGCGGAAAAAGGCCACAAAAACGGGTGGGCTATAGCTTTGGGAAGTGGGGCTGGACAACTTCGTCCGCTGGACTCGGAATGGCGCGAGACTTTGTGAGGGGCCTCCATTTGCCAAAAATAGGATGTGGGCACAGCCGCGCTCAAAAATAACCACCCGAAGACCGGGGCGCCAAGTTCGTCCAGCGGAAAAAGGCCACAAAAACGGGTGGGCTATAGCCTTGGGGGGTGGGGCTGGCCGACTTTGTCCGCCGGACTCGGAATGGTGCGAGACTTTGCAAGGGCCCTCCGTGTGCCAAAAATAGGCCGCGGGCACAGCCGGGCCCAAATATAACCGCCCGAAGGGCGGGGCGCCAAGTTCGTCCAGCGGAAAAAGGCCACAAAAACGGGTGGGCTATAGCCTTGGGGGGTGGGGCTGGCCAACTTCGTCCGCCGGACTCGGAATAGCGCGAGACTTTGCGAGGGCCATCCGTGTGCCAAAAATAGGCCGCGAGCACTGCCGCGCCCAAAAATAACCGCCCGAAAATAACCGCCCGAAGGGCGGGGCGCCAAGTTCGTCCAGCGTAAAAAGGCCACAAAAACGGGTGGGCTATAGCCTTGGGGGGTGGGGCTGGCCGACTTCGTCCGCCGGACTCGGAATGGTGCGAGACTTTGCAAGGGCCCTCCGTGTGCCAAAAATAGGTCGCGGGCACAGCGGCGCCCAAAAATAACCGCCCGAAGGCCGGGGCGCCAAGTTCGTCCGGCGGAAAAAGGCCACAAAAACGGGTGGGCTATAGCCTTGGGGAGTGGGGCTGGCCCACTTCGTCCGCCGGACTCGGAATGGCGCGAGACATTGCGAGGGGCCTCCGTGTGCCAAAAATAGGCCGCTGCCACAGCCGCGCCCAAATATAACCGCCCGAAGGCCGGGGCGCCAGGTTCGTCCAGCGGAAAAAGTAGGGGTGGGCAAAACCGGGTTCGGGTCGGGTTCGGATCAACCCGATCGGATTTCGGGTCATTCGGGTTTAACAAAAATCAATCCGAATACAACCCGAACTTCCCACCCGACCCGATCCGATCCGATTTATATTCGGATCGGGTCGGGTCGGGTTGTGAATTCAGGTTGAAATCGGGTAGGATCGGGTTGGCCAATTTCCTTGATTTTGTTACAACCATTTAAAAACACATAATTACAACAATTAAATACTAAATATTAATTGTTTAATTTAACCATATACACCATCAATTCAAATCTTTAAAAAAAAAAAGCTTAAAAAAAGTGTGAAAACTCAAGATTCAAAGTCAAAGGTGAGAAGCTCGGGTTGAAGGCTTGGAGCAGCAGAAGCACCTTGCAGCAGATCCGCGGCACTTGCAGTAGATCGGTGGCCGCGGCACTTGTAGCAGCAGACTGACGGACGCGTAGCAGCAGATCGGCGGCACTTGCAGCAAATCAGGCATGGAGACACGCGGCAAATCGTCCATGGAGATGCGGGTGAGGCTGTGACTTCTGCGGCGGCCTCCGTTGGCGGCTTGGCGTTGGCCCAACGCCGTTGGGGGTGACTGTGTATGTGTTTTGTGTAGTGAGATTGGGGATTGAGGAGAGTTGTGAGTGTTTGTGTAAAGTAACCGTGTATTGTGAAAATGGGAATTGTGATTTGTGTGTGCGGCGTGTATGTGGCTGCTTGCTTTAGGTTTAGTTTTTTTTTTTTTTTTTTTATAGCAACCCGATCGGGTTTCGGATCGGATCGAACCCGATCCGATCATAACCCGATCGGGTTTCATTGTTTTGATCCGATCGGGTTTTCTTCATAACCCGATCCGATCCGAACCCGAAATTTTTCGGGTCGGGTCGGATTGGATCGGATCGGGTCGGGTAATTTGCCCACCCCTAGGAAAAAGGCCACAAAAACAGGTGGGCTATAGCCTTGGGGGGTGGGGCTGGCCAACTTCGTCTGCCGGACTCGGAATGGCGCGAGACTTTGCGAGGGCCCTCCGTGTGCTAAAAATAGGCCGCGCGCACAGCCGTTAACAAAAATAACCGTCCGAAGGCCGGGGCGCCAAGTTCATCCAGTGGAAAAAGGCCACAAAAACGGGTGGGCTATAGCCTTGGGGGTCGGGCTGCCCAACTTCGTCCGCCGGACTCGGAATAGCGTGAGACTTTGCGAGGGGCCTCCGTGTGCCAAAAATAGGCCGCGGCCACTGCCACGCCCAAAAATAACCGCCCGCAGGGCGGGGCGCCAAGTTTCTCCAGCGTAAAAAGGCCACAAAAACGGGTGGGCTATAGCCTTGGGGGGTGGGGCTGGCCGACTTCGTCCGCCGGACTCGGAATGGAGCGAGACTTTGTGAGAGCCCTCCGTGTGCCAAAAATAGGCCGCGGGCAAAGCCGCGTCCAAAAATAACCGCCCGAAAGCCGGGGCGTCAGGTTCATCTAGCGGAAAAAGGCCACAAAAACAGGTGGGCTATAGCCTTGCGGGGTGGGGCTGGCCAACTTCGTCTGCCGGACTCGGAATGATGCGAGACTTTGCGAGGGCCCTCCGTGTGCCAAAAATAGGCCGCGTGCACAGCCGTGAACAAAAGTAACCGTCCGAAGGCCGGGGCGCCAAGTTCGTCCAGCGGAAAAAGGCCACAACAACGGGCGGGCTATAGCCTTGGGGGGTGGGGCTGCCCAACTTCGTCCGCCGGACTCGGAATAGAGCGAGACTTTGCGAAGGGCCTCCGTGTTCCAAAAATAGGCCGTGGCCACTGCCGCTCCCAAAAATAACCTCCCGCAGGGCGGGGCGCCAAGTTTCTCCAGCGTAAAAAGCCACAAAAACGGGTGGGCTATAGCCTTGGGGGGTGGGGCTGGCCGACTTCGTCCGCCGGACTCGGAATGGAGCGAGACTTTGCGAGGGCCCTCCGTGTGCAAAAAATAGGCCGCGGGAACAGCCACGCCCAAAAATAACCGCCCGAAGGCCGGGGCGCCAAGTTCGTCTAGCGGAAAAAGGCCACAAAAACGGCTGGGCTATAGCCTTGGGGGGCGGGGTTGCCAACTTCGTCCGCCGGACTCGGAATGGCACGAGACTTTGCGAGGCACTTCCGTGTGAAAAAAATAGAACATGGACACAGCCGCACCCAAAAATACCCGCCCGAAGGCCGGGGCGTCAAGATCGTCCAGTGGAAAAAGGCCGCAAAAACGGGTGGGCTATAGCCTTGGGGGGCGGGGTTGCCAACTTCGTCCGCCGGACTCGGAATGGCATGAGACTTTGCGAGGCACCTCCGTGTGAAAAAAATAGGACGCGGGCACAGCCGTACCCAAAAATACCGGCCCGAAGGCCTGGGCGCCAAGTTCGTCCAGCGCAAAAAGGCCACAAAAACGGGTGGGCTATAGCCTTGGGGGGTGGGGCTGGCCAAATTCGTCCGCCGGACTCGGAATGGCGCGAGACTTTGCCAGGCACCATCGTGTGCCAAAAATAGGCCGCGGGCACAACCCTGCCAAAAAATACCCGCCCGAAGGCCGAGGCCCCATGTTCGTCATGCGCAAAAAGGCCACAAAAACGGGTGGGCTATAGCCTTGGGGGGCGGGGTTGCCAACTTCGTCCGCCGGACTCGGAATGACACGAGACTTTGCGAGGCACCTCCATGTGAAAATAATAGGACGCGGGCACAGCCGCACCCAAAAATACCCATCCGAAGGCCGGGGCGCCAAGTTCGTCCAGCGGAAAAAGGCCACAAAAACGGGTGGGCTATAGCCTTGGGGGGTGGGGCTGGCCAACTTCGTCCGCCGGACTCGGAATGGCGCGAGACTTTGCCAGGCACCATCGTGTGCCAAAAATAGGCCGCGGGCACAACCGCGCCAAAAAATACCCGCCCGAAGGCCGGGGCGCCAAGTTCGTCAAGCGGAAAAAGGCCACAAAAACGGGTGGGCTATAGCCTTGGGGGGTGGGGCTGACCGACTTCGTCCGCCGGACTCGGAATGGCGCGAGACTTTGCGAGGCGCCTCTGTGTGCAAAAAATAGGCTGCGGTCTCAGTCGCACAAAAAAATACCCGCCCGAAGGCCGGGGTGCCAAGTTCGTCCAGTGGAAAAAGGCCACAAAAACGGGTGGGCTATAGCCTTCGGGGGTGGGGCTGGCCAACTTCGTCCGCCGGACTCAGAATGGGGCCAGACTTTGCGAGGGGCCTCAATGGGCCAAAAATAGGCCGTGAGCACAGCCGCTACCAAAAATAAGCACCCGATGGTCCGGTCCCCAAGTTCGTCCGTCGCAAAAATGCCCAAAAAACGGGTGGGCTATAGCCTTGAGGGGAGGGGCTGGCCAACTTCGTCCGCCGGACTCGGAATGGGGACAGAGTTTGCGAGGGGCCTCCGTGCTCCAAAAATAGGCCGTGGGCATAGCCGCGCCCAAATATAAGCGCCCGAAGGTCCGGTCCCCAAGTTCATCCGCCGCAAAAATGCCCAACAAACGGGTGGGCTATAGCCTTGGGGGGAGGGGCTGGCCAAGTTAGTCCGCCGGACTCGGAATGGGGCCAGACTTTGCGAGGGGCCTCCGTGTATGATAAATAAGCCGCGGGAACAGCCGCGCCCAAAAATAAGTGCCCGAAGGTCCGGTCCCCAAGTTCGTCCGCCGCAAAAACTCCCAAAAAACGGGTGGGCTGTAGCCTTGGGGGGAGGGGCTGGCCAAGTTCGTCCGCTGGCCTCGGAATGGGGCCAGACTTTGCGAGGGGCCTCCGTGTGCCAAAAATAGGCCGTGGGCACAGACGCGTCCAGAAATAAGTGCCCAAAGGTCCGGTTCCCAAGTTCGTCTTCCGAAAAAATGCCAGCAAACGGGTGGGCTATAGCCTTCGGGGGAGGGGCAGGCTAAGTTCGTCCGCCGGACTCGGAATGGGGCCAGCCTTTGCAAGGGGCCTCCGTGTGCCAAAAATAGGCCGCAGGCACAACCGTGCCCAAAAATAAGCGCCTGAAGGTTCGGTCCCCAAGTTCGTCCGCCGCAAAAATGCCCAAAAAACGGGTCGGCTATAGCCTTGGGGGGAGGGGCTGGCCAAGTTCGTCCGCCGGACTCGGAATGGGGCTAGACTTTCCGAGGGTCCTCCGTGCGCCAAAAATAGGCCGTGCGCATAGCCGCGCCCACAAATAAGCGCCCGAAGGTCCGGTCCCCAAGTTCGTCCGCTGCAACACTACCGAAAAAACGGGTGGGCTATAGCCTTCGGGGGAGGGGCTGGCCAAGTTCGTCTGCCGGACTCGGAATGGGACCAGACTTTGCGACGGGCATCCGTGTGCCAAAAATAGGCCATGGGCACAGCCGTGCCCAAAAATAAGCGCCCGAAGGTCCGGTCTCCAAGTTCGTCCGCCGCAAAAATGCCCAAAAAACGGGTGGGCTATAGCCTTGGGCGGAAGGGCCGGCCAAGTTCGTCCGCTGGACTCGGAATGGGGCCAGACTTTGCGAGGGGCCTCCATGTGCCACAAATAGGCCGTGGGCACTGCCGCGCCCAAAAATAATCGCCCGAAGGTCCGGTCCCCAATTCATCCGCCGCAAAAATGCCCAAAAAACGGGTGGGCTATAGCCTTGGGGGGTGGGGCTGGCCAAGTTCATCCGCCGGACTCGGAATGGGGCTAGACTTTGCGAGGGACCTGCGTGTGCCAAAAGTAGGCCGCGGGCACACTCGCACCCAGAAATAAGCGCCCGAAGGTCCGGTCCGTAAGTTCGTCCGCCGCAAAAATGCCCGACAAACGGGTGGTCTATAGCCTTGGGGGGAGGGGCTGGCCAAGTTCGTCCGCCGGACTCGGAATGCGGGCAGACTTTGCGAGGGGCCTCTGTGTGCCAAAGATAGAGCGCGGGTACAGCCGCGCCCAGAAATAAGCGCCCGAAGGTCCGGTCCCCAAGTTCATCCGCCGCAAAAATGCCCAACAAACGGGTGGGCTATAGCCTTGGGGGGAGGGGCTGGCCAAGTTAGTCCGCCGGACTCGGAATGGGGCCAGACTTTGCGAGGGGCCTCCGTGTATGAAAAATAAGCCGCGGGAACAGCCGCACCCAAAAATAAGTGCCCGAAGGTCCGGTCCCCAAGTTCGTCCGCCGCAAAAACTCCCAAAAAACGGGTAGGCTATAGCCTTGGGGGGAGGGGCTGGCCAAGTTCGTCCGCCGGCCTCGGAATGGGCCCAGACTTTGCGAGGGGCCTCCGTGTGCCAAAAATAGGCCGTGGGCACAGACGCGTCCAGAAATAAGTGCCCGAAGGTCCGGTCCCCAAGTTCGTCTGCCGAAAAAATGCCAGCAAACGGGTGGGCTATAGCCTTCGGGGGAGGGGCAGGCTAAGTTCGTCCGCCGGACTCGGAATGGGGCCAGCCTTTGCAAGGGGCCTCCGTGTGCCAAAAATAGGCCGCAGGCACAGCCGTGCCCAAAAATAAGCGCCTGAAGGTTCGGTCCCCAAGTTCGTCCGCCGCAAAAATGCCCAAAAAACGGGTCGGCTATAGCCTTGGGGGGAGGGGCTGGCCAAGTTCGTCCGCCGGACTCGGAATGGGGCTAGACTTTCCGAGGGTCCTCCGTGCGCCAAAAATAGGCCGTTCGCATAGCCGCGCCCACAAATAAGCGCCCGAAGGTCCGGTCCCCAAGTTCGTCCGCCGCAACACAACCGAAAAAATGGGTGGGCTATAGCCTTCGGGGGAGGGGCTGGCCAAGTTCGTCCGCCGGACTCGGAATGGGACCAGACTTTGCGACGGGCATCCGTGTGCCAAAAATAGGCCACGGGCACAGCCGTACCCAAAAATAAGAGCCCGAAGGTCCGGTCCCCAAGTTCGTCCACCGTAAAAATTCCCAAAAAACGGGTGGGCTATAGCCTTGGGGGGAGGGGCCGGCCAAGTTCGTCCGCTGGACTCGGAATGGGGCCAGACTTTGCGAGGGGCCTCAATGGGCCAAAAATAGGCCGTGAGCACAGCCGCTCCCAAAAATAAGCACCCGATGGTCCGGTCCCCAAGTTCGTCCGTCGCAAAAATGCCCAAAAAACGGGTGGGCTATAGCCTTGAGGGGAGGGGCTGGCCAACTTCGTCCGCCGGACTCGGAATGGGGACAGAGTTTGCGAGGGGCCTCCGTGCTCCAAAAATAGGCCGTGGGCATAGCCGCGCCCAAATATAAGCGCCCGAAGGTCCGGTCCCCAAGTTCGTCCGCCGCAAAAATGCCCAAAAAACAGTTGGGCTATAGCCTTGGGGGGATGGGCTGGCCAACTTCGTCCGCCGGACTCGGAATGGGGCTAGACTTTCCGAGGGGCCTCCGTGCGCCAAAAATAGGCCGTGGCCATAGCCGCACCCAAAAATAAGCGCCCGAAGGTCCGGTCCCCAAGTTCGTCCGCCGCAACAATACCGAAAAAACGGGTGGGCTATAGCCTTCGGGGGAGGGGCTCGCCAAGTTCGTCCGCCGGATTCGGAATGGGACCAGACTTTGCGACGGGTATCCGTGTGCCAAAAATAGGCCACGGGCACAGCCGTACCCAAAAATAAGAGCCCGAAGGTCCGGTCCCCAAGTTCGTCCGCCGCAAAAATACCCAAAAAACGGGTGGGCTATAGCCTTGGGGGGAGGGGCCGGCCAAGTTCGTCCGCTGGACTCGGAATGGGGCCAAACTTTGCGAGGGGCCTCCATGTGCCAAAAACAAGCTGCGGGAACAGCCGCGCCCAAAAATAAGTGCCCGAAGGTCCGGTTCCCAAGTTCGTCCGCCGCAAAACTCCCAAAAAACGGGTGGGCTATAGCCTTGGGGGGAGGGGCTGGCCAAGTTCGTCCGCCGGACTCGTAATGGGGCCATCCTTTGCGAGGAGCCTCCGTGTGTCAAAAATAGGCCGCGGGCTCAGCCGTGCCCAGAAATAAGCCCCCGAAGGTCCGGTCCCCAAGTTCGTCCGCCGCAAAAATGCCCAAAAAACGGGTGGGCTATAGCCTTGGGGGAGGGGCTGGCCAACTTCGTCCGCCGGACTCGAAATGGGGCCAGAGTTTGCGAGGGGCCTCCCTGTGCCAAAAATAGGCCGTGAGCACAGCCGCGTCCAAAAATAAGCACCCGAAGGTCCGGTCCCCAAGTTCGTCCGCCGCAAAAATGCCCAAAAAACGGGTGGGCTATAGCCTTGGGGGAGGGGCTGGCCAACTTCGTCCGCCGGACTCGGAATGGGGCCAGAGTTTGCGAGGGGCCTCCCTGTGCCAAAAATAGGCCATGGGTATAGCCGCGCCAAAAAATAACGCTCGAAGGTCCGGTCCCCAAGTTCGTCCGCCGCAAAAATGCCCAAAAAACGGGTGGGCTATAGCCTTGGGGGAGGGGCTGGCCAACTTCGTCCGCCGGACTCGGAATGGGGCCAGAGTTTGCGAGGGGCCTCCCTGTGCCAAAAATAGGCCATGGGTATAGCCGCGCCCAAAAATAAGCGCTCGAAGGTCCGGTCCCCAAGTTCGTCCGCCGCAACAATACCGAAAAAACGGGTGGGCTATAGCCTTCGGGGGAGGGGCTCGCCAAGTTCGTCCGCCGGATTCGGAATGGGACCAGACTTTGCGACGGGTATCCGTGTGCCAAAAATAGGCCACGGGCACAGCCGTACCCAAAAATAAGAGCCCGAAGGTCCGGTCCCCAAGTTCGTCCGCCGCAAAAATACCCAAAAAACGGGTGGGCTATAGCCTTGGGGGGAGGGGCCGGCCAAGTTCGTCCGCTGGACTCGGAATGGGGCCAAACTTTGCGAGGGGCCTCCATGTGCCAAAAACAAGCTGCGGGAACAGCCGCGCCCAAAAATAAGTGCCCGAAGGTCCGGTTCCCAAGTTCGTCCGCCGCAAAACTCCCAAAAAACGGGTGGGCTATAGCCTTGGGGGAGGGGCTGGCCCACTTCGTCCGCCGGACTCGGAATGGGGCCAGAGTTTGCGAGGGGCCTCCCTGTGCCAAAAATAGGCCATGGGTATAGCCGCGCCCAAAAATAAGCGCTCGAAGGTCCGGTCCCCAAGTTTGTCTGCCGCAAAAATGCCCAAAAAACGGGTGGGCTATAGCCTTGGGGGGAGGCGCCGGCCAAGTTTGTCCGCTGGACTCGAAATGGGGCCAGTCTTTGCGAGGGGCCTCCATGTGCCAAAAACAGGCCGCGGGAACAGCCGCGCCCAAAAATAAGTGCCCGAAGGTCCGGTCCCCAAGTTCGTCCGCCGCAAAAACTCCCAAAAAACGGGTGGGCTATAGCCTTGGGGGTAGGGACTGGCCAAGTTCGTCCGCCGGACTCGTAATGGGGCCAGACTTTGTGAGGGGCCTCCGTGTGCCAAAAATAGGCCATGGGCACAGCCGTGTCTAGAAATAAGCGCCCAAAGGTCCGGTCCCCTAGTTCGTCTGCCGAAAAAATGCCAGCAAATGGGTGGGCTATAGCCTTCGGGGAGGGGCAGGCTAATTCGTCCGCCGTACTCAGAATGGGGCCAGCCTTTGCGAGGGGCCTCCGTGTGCCAAAAATAGGCTGCGGGCACAGCCGCGCCCAAAAATAAGCGCCCGAAGGTCCGGTCCCCAAGGCCGGGCTGCCAGGTTCGTCCAGCGGAAAAAGGCCACAAAAACGGGTGGGCTATAGCCTTGGGGGGTGGGGCTGGCCAAGTTCGTCCGCCGGACTCGGAATGGGGCGAGACTTTGCGAGCGGCGTCCGTGTGCCAAAAATAGGCTGCGGGCGCAGCCATGCCCAAATATAACTGCGGAAGGCCGGGGCCTCAAGTTCGACCAGCGGAAAAAGGCCACAAAAACGGGTGGGCTATAGCCTTGGGGGGTGGGGCTGGCCAAGTTCGTCCGCCGGACTCGGAATGGGGCGAGACTTTGCTAGCGGCCTCCGTGTGCCAAAAATAGGCCGCGGGCACAGCCACGCCCAAAAATAATCACCCGAAGGCCGGGGTGCCAAGTTTGTCCAGCGGAAGAAGGCCACAAAAACGGGTAGGCTATAGCCTTGGGGGTGGGGCTGGCCAACATCGTCCGCCGGACTCGGAATGGCGCGAGACATTGCGAGGCACCTCCGTGTGCGAAAAATAGGCCGCGGGCACAGCCGCGCCCAAAAATACCAGCCCGAAGGCCGGGGCGCCAAGTTCGTCCAGCCGAAAAAGGCCACAAAAACGGGTGGGCTATAGCCTTAGGGGGTGGGGCAGGCCAACTTCGTCCGCCGGACTCGAAATGGCGGGAGACTTTGCGAGGCGCCTCCGTGTGCCAAAAATAGGCCGCGGGCACAGCCGCGCCCAAAAATTCCCGCCCGAAGGCCGCGGCGCCAAGTTTGTCCAGCGGAAAAAGGCCACAAAAACGGGTGGGCTATAGCCTTGGGGGGTGGGGCTGGCCAACTTCGTCCGCCGGACTCGGAATGGCGCGAGACTTTGCGAGGCACCTCCGTGTGCCAAAAATAGGGCGCCGGCACAGCCGTCCCTAAAAATACCCGCCCGAAGGCCGGGGCGCCAAGTTCGTCCAGCGGAAAAGGGCCACAAAAACGGGCGGGCTATAGCCTTGGGGGGTGGGGCTGGCCAACTTCGTCCGCCGGACTTGGAATGGAGTGAGACATTGCGAGGCATCTCCGTGTGCCAAAAATAGGCCGCGGGCAAAGCCGCGCCAAAAAATAACCGCCCGAAGGCCGGGACGCCATGTTCGTCCAGCGGAAAAAGGCCACAAAAACGGGTGGGCTATAGCCTTGGGGGATGGGGCTGGCCAACTTCGTCCGCCGGAATCGGAATGGCGCGAGACTTTGCAAGGGGCCTCTATGTGCCAAAAATAGGCCGCGGGTACAGCCGCGCCCAAAAATAACCGCCCGAAGGCCGGGGCGCCAAGTTCGTCGAGCGGAAAAAGGCCAAAAAAATGGGTGGGCTATAGCCTTGAGGGGTGGGCCTGGCCCACTTCGTCCGCCGGACTCGGAATGGCGCGAGACTTTACGAGGAGCCTCCGTGTGCCAAAAATAGGCAGCGGGCACAGCCGCGCACAAAAATACCCGAGCGAAGGCCGTGGCGCCAGGTTCGTCAAGCGGAAAAAGGCCACAAAAACGGGTGGGCTATAGCCTTGGGGGTTGGGGCTGGCCAACTTCGTCCGCCGGACTCGGAATGGCGCGAGACTTTGCGAGGCACCTCCGTGTGCGAAAAATAGGCCGCGGACACAGCCGCGCCCAAAAATACCCGCCCGAAGGCCTGGGCGCCAAGTTCGTCCAGCGGAAAAAGGCCACAAAAACGGGTGGGCTATAGCATTGGGGGGTGGGCTGGCCAACTTCGTCCGCCGGACTCGGAATGGCGCGAGACTTTTCGAGGCATCTCCGTGTGCGAAAAATAGGCCGCGGGCATAGCCTCGCCCAAAAATACCCACCCGAAGGCCGGGGCGCCAAGTTCGCCAGTGGAAAAAGGCCACAAAAACGGGTGGGCTATAGCCTTGGGGGGTGGGGCTGGCCAACTTCGTCCGCCGGACTCGGAATGGCGCGAGACATTGCGAGGCACCTCCGTGTGCGAAAAATAGGCCGCGGGCACAGCCGCACCCAAAAATACCAGCCCGAAGGCCGGGGCGCCATTTTCGTCCAGCGCAAAAATGTCACAAAAACGGGTGGGCTGTAGCCTTGGGGGGTGGGGCTGGCCAACTTCGTCCGCCTGACTCGGAATGGCGCGAGACTTTGCGAGGCACCTCCGTGTGCCAAAAATAGGGCGCGGGCACAGCCGTCCCTAAAAATACCCGCCCGAAGGCCGGGGCGCCAAGTTCGTCCAGCGGAAAAGGGCCACAAAAACGGGCGGGCTATAGCCTTGGGGGGTGGGGCTGGCCAACTTCGTCCGCCGGACTTGGAATGGAGCAAGACTTTGTGAGGCACCTCCGTGTGCCAAAAATAGGACGCGGGCACAGCCACGCCTAAAAATACCCGCCCGAAGGCCGGGGCGCCAAGTTCGTCCAGCGGAAAAAGGCCACAAAAACGGGTGGGCTATAAGCTTGGGGGGTGGGGCTGACCAACTTCGTCCGCTTGACTCGGAATGGCGCGAGACTTTGCGAGGCACCTCCGTTTGCCAAAAATAGGCTGCGGGCACAGCCGCGCCCAAATATACCCGCCCGAAGGCCGGGGCGCCAAGTTCGTCCAGCGGAAAAAGGCCACAAAAACGGGTGGGCAATAGCCTTGGGGGGTGGGGCTGGCCGAATTCGTCCGCCGGACTCTGAATGGAGCCAGACTTTGCGAGGGGCCTCCGTGTGCCAAAAATAGGCCGCGGACACAGCCGCGCTCAAAAATACCCGCCCGAAGGCCGGGGCGCCAATTTCGTCCAGCGGAAAAAGGCCACAAAAACGGGTGGGCTATAGCCTTGGGGGGTGGGGCGGGCCAACTTTGTCCGCTTGACTCGGAATGGCGCGAGACTTTGCGAGGCACCTCCGTGTGCCAAAAATAGGCTGCGGGCACAGCCGCACCCAAATATACCCGCCCGAAGGCCGGAGCGCCAAGTTCGTCCAGCGGAAAAAGGCTACAAAAACGGGTGGACGATAGGCTTGGGGGGTGGGGCTGGCCGACTTCGTCCGCCGGACTCGGAATGGCGCGAGACTTTACGAGGGGCCTCCGTCTGCCAAAAATAGGCCGCGGGCAAAGCCGCGCCAAAAAAAACCGCCCGAAGGCCGGGGCGCCATGATCGTCCAGCGGAAAAAGGCCACAAAAACGGGTGGGCTATAGCCTTGGGGGGTGGGGCTGGCCAACTTCGTCCGCCGGACTCGGAATGGCGCGAGACTTTGCGAGGGCCCTCTGTTTGCCAAAAATAGGCCGCGGACTCAGCCGTACCCAAAAATAACCGCCCGAAGGCCGGGGCGCAATGCTCGTCTAGCGGAAAAAGGCCAATAAAACGGGTGGGCTATAGCCTTGGGAGGTGGGGCTGGCCAACTTCGTCCGGCGGACTAGGAATGGCGCGAGACTTTGCGAGGGTCCTCCGTGTGCCAAAAATAGGCTGCGGGCACAGCCGCGTCCAAAAATACCCGCCCGAAGGCCGGGGCCCCAAGTACGTCCAGCGGAAAAAGGCCACAAAAACGGGTGGGCTATAGCCTTGGGGGGTGGGGCTGGCCAACTTCGTCTGCCGGACTCGGAATGGCGCGAGACATTGCGAGGCGCCTCCGTGTGCCAAAAATAGGCCGCGGGCACAGCCGCACCCAAAAATACCCGCCCGAAGGCCGGGGCGCCAAGTTCGTCCAGCGGAAAAAGGCCATAAAAACGGGTGGGCTATAGCCTTGGGGGGTGGGGCTGGCCAACTTTGTCCGCTTGACTCGGAATGGCGCGAGACTTTGCGAGGCACCTCCGTGTGCCAAAAATAGGCTGCGGGCACAGCCGCACCCAAATATACCCGCCCGAAGGCCGGAGCGCCAAGTTCGTCCAGCGGAAAAAGGCCACAAAAACGGGTGGGCTATAGCCTTGGGGGGTGGGGCTGGCCCACTTCGTCCGCCGGACTCTGAATGTAGCGAGACTTTGCGAGGGGCCTCCGTGCGCCAAAAATAGGCCGCGGACACAGCCGCGCCCAAAAATACCCGCCCGAAGGCCAGGGCGCCAAGTTCGTCCAGCAGAAAAAGGCCACAAAAACGGGTGGGCTATAGCCTTGGGGGGTGGGGCGGGCCAACTTCGTCCGCCGGACTCGGAATGGCGCGAGACTTTGCGAGGGCCCTCCGTTTGCCAAAAATAGGCCGCGGGCACAGCCGCGCCCAAAAATAACCGCCCGAAGGCCGGGGCGCCAAGTTCGTCCAGCGGAAAAAGGCCACAAAAATGGGTGGGCTATAGCCTTGGGGGGTGGGGCTAGCCCACTACGTCCGTCGGACTCGGATTGGCGCGAGACTTTGTGAGGGGCCTCTGTGTGCCAAAAATAGGCCGCGGACAAAGTCGCGCCCAAAAATAACCATCCGAAGGCCGGGGCGCCAAGTTCGTCGAGCGGAAAAAAGCCACAAAAACGGGTGGGCTATAGCCTTGGGAGGTGGGGCTGGCCCACTACGTCCGCCGGACTCGGATTGGCGCGATACTTTGTGAGGGGCCTCTGTGTGCGAAAAATAGGCCGCGGACATAGCCACGCCCAAAAATAACCCGCCGAAGGCCGGGGCGCCCAGTTCGTCCAGCGGAAAAAGCCACAAAAACGGGTGGGCTATAGGCTTGGGGGGTGGGGCTGGCCGACTTCGTCCGCCGGGCTCTGAATGGAGCGAGACTTTGCGAGGGGCCTCCGTGTGCCAAAAATAGGACGCGGACACAGCCGCGCCCAAAAATTCCCACCCGAAGGCCGGGGCGCCAAGTTCGTCCAGCGGAAAAAGGCCACAAAAACGGGTGGGCTATAGGCTTGGGGGGTGGGGCTGGCCAACTTCGTCCGCCGGACTCGGAATGGCGCGAGACTTTGCGAGGGCCCTCCGTGTGCCAAAAATAGGCCGCGGACACAGCCGCGGCCAAAAATACCCGCCCGAAGGCCGGGGCGCCAATTTCGTCCAGCGGAAAAAGGCCACAAAAACGGGTGGGCTATAGCCTTGGGGGGTGGGGCTGGCCAACTTCGCCCGCCGGACTCGGAATGGTGCCAGACTTTACGAGGGCCCTCCGTGTCCTAAAAATAGGCCGCGCGCACAGCCGCGTCCAAAAATAACCCCCCGAAGGCAGGGGCGCCGAGTTCGTCCAACGGAAAAAGGCCACAAAAACGGGTGGGCTATAGCCTTGGGGAGTCGGGCTGGCCAACTTCGTCCGCCGGACTCGGAATGGCGTGAGACTTTGCGAGGGCCCTCCGTTTGCCAAAAATAGGCCGTGGGCACAGCCGCGCCCAAAAATAACCGCCCGAAGGCCGGGGCGCCAAGTTCGTCCAGCGGAAAAAGGCCACAAAAACGGGTGGACGATAGGCTTGGGGGGTGGGGCTGGCCGACTTCGTCCGCCGGACTCGGAATGGCGCGAGACTTTATGAGGGGCCTCCGTCTGCCAAAAATAGGCCGCGGGCAAAGCCGCGCCAAAAAAAACCGCCCGAAGGCCGGGGCGCCATGATCGTCCAGCGGAAAAAGGCCACAAAAACGGGTGGGCTATAGCCTTGGGGGGTGGGGCTGGCCAACTTCGTCCGCCGGACTCGGAATGGCGCGAGACTTTGCGAGGGCCCTCTGTTTGCTAAAAATAGGCCGCGGGCTCAGCCGTACCCAAAAATAACCGCCCGAAGGCCGGGGCGCAAAGTTCGTCTAGCGGAAAAAGGCCAATAAAACGGGTGGGCTATAGCCTTGGGAGGTGGGGCTGGCCAACTTCGTCCGGCGGACTAGGAATGGCGCGAGACTTTGCGAGGGGCCTCCGTGTGCCAAAAATAGGCTGCGGGCACAGCCGCGTCCAAAAATACCAGCCCGAAGGCCGGGGCCCGAAGTACGTCCAGCGGAAAAAGGCCACAAAAACGGGTGGGCTATAGCCTTGGGGGGTGGGGCTGGCCAACTTCGTCTGCCGGACTCGGAATGGCGCGAGACATTGCGAGGCGCCTCCGTGTGCCAAAAATAGGCCGTGGGCACAGCTGTGCCAAAAATACCCGCCCGAAGGCCGGGGCGCCAAGTTCGTCCAGCGGAAAAAGGCCACAAAAACGGGTGGGCTATAGCCTAGGGGGGTGGGGCTGGCCAACTTCGTCCGCCGGACTCAGAATTGCACGAGACTTTTTGAGGCGCCTCCGTGTACCAAAAATAGGCCGCGGGCACAGCTATGCCCAAAAATACCCGCCCGAAGGCCGGGGCGCCAAGTTCGTCCAGTGGAAAAAAGCCACAAAAACGGGTGGGCTATAGCCTTGGGGGGTGGGGCTGGCCAACTTCGTCCGCCGGACTCGGAATGGCGCGAGACTTTGCGAGGCGCCTCCGTGTCCCAAAAATAGGCTGCGGGCACAGCCGCGCCCAAAAATACCTGCCCGAAGGCCGGGCCGCCAAGTTAGTCCAGCGGAAAAAGGCCACAAAAACGGGTGGGCTATAGCCTTGGGGGGTGGGGCTGGCCGACTTCCTCCGCCGGACTCGGACTGGTGCGAGACTTTGCGAGGCGCCTCCGTGTACCAAAAATAGGCCGCGGGCACAGCCGCGCCCAAAAATACCCGCCCGAAGGCCGGGGCACCAAGTTCGTGCAGCGGAAAAAGGCCACAAAAACGGGTGGGCTATAGCCTTGGGGGGTCGGGCTGGCCAACTTCGTCCGCCGGACTTGGAATGGCGCGAGACTTTGCGAGGTGCCTCCGTGTGCAAAAAATAGGCCGCAGGCACAGACGCGGTCAAAAATACCCACTCGAAGGCCGGGGCGCCAAGTTCGTCCAGCGGAAAAAGACCACAAAAACGGGTGGGCAATAGCCTTGGGGGGTGGGGCTGGCCCACTTCGTCCGCCGGACTCGGAATGGCGCGAGACTTTGCAAGGTGCTTCCGCGTGCCAAAAATAGGCCGTGGGCACAGCTGTGCCAAAAATACCCGCCCGAAGGCCGGGGCGCCAAGTTCGTCCAGCGGAAAAAGGCCACAAAAACGGGTGGGCTATAGCCTTGGGGGGTGGGGCTGGCAAACTTCGTCCACCGGACTCGGAATTGCGCGAGACTTTTTGAGGCACCTCCGTGTACCAAAAATAGGCCGCGGGCACAGCTACGCCCAAAAATACCCGCCCGAAGGCCGGGACGCCAAGTTCGTCCAGTGGAAAAAAGCCGCAAAAACGGGTGGGCTATAGCCTTGGGGGGTGGGGCTGGCCAACTTCGTCCGCCGGACTCGGAATGGCGTGGGACTTTGCGAGGCGCCTCCGTGTCCCAAAAATAGGCCGCGGGCACAGCCGCGCCCAAAAATACCCGCCCGAAGGCCGGGGCGCCAAGTTCGTCCAGCGGAAAAAGCCCACAAAAACGGGTGGTTTATAGCCTTGGGGGGTGGGGCAGGCCAACTTCGTCCGCCGGACTCGGAATAGCGCGACACTTTACGAGGCGCCTCCGTTTGCCAAAAATACGCCGCGGCCACAGCCGCACCCAAAAATACCCGCCCGAAGGCCGGGGCGCCAAGTTCGTCCAGCGGAAAAAGGCCACAAAAACGGGTGGGCTATAGCCTTGGGGGTGGGGCTGGCCAACTTCGTCCGCCGGACTCGGAATGGCGCGCGACTTTGCGAGGCGCCTCCGTGTGCCAAAAATAGGCCGCGGGCACCGCCGCCCCCAAAAATACCCGCCCGAAGGCGGGGCGCCAAGTTCGTCCAGCGGAAAAAGGCTACAAAAACGGGTGGGCCATAGCCTTGGGGGGTGGGGCTGGCCGACTTCGTCCGCCGGACTCGGAATGGTGCGAGACTTTGCGAGGCGCCTACGTGTGCCAAAAATAGGCCGCGGGCACAGCCGCGCCCAAAAATACCCGCCCGAAGGCCGGGGCGCCAAGTTCGTCCAGCGGAAAAATGGCCAAAAAACGGGTGGGCTATAGCCTTGGGGGGAGGGGCTGGCCAACTTCGTCCGCCGGACTCGGAATGGAGCTAGACTTTGCGAGCGGCCTCTGCGTGCCAAAAATAGGCCACGGCCACAGCCGCGCCCAAAAATAACTGCCCGAAGGTCGTTGCGTCTAAACCCCCCAGCGGAAAAATGGCCAAAAAATGGGTGGGCTATAGCCTTGGGGGGAGGGGCTGGCCAACTTCGTCCGCCGGACTCAGAATGGGGTGAGACTTTGCGAGCAGCCTCCGTGTGCCAAAAATAGGCCGCGGGCACAGCCGCGCCCAAAAATAACCACCCGAAGGTCGGCGCGCCCATAACCCCCAGCGTAAAAATGGCCAAAAAACGGGTGGGCTATAGCCTTGGGGGGAGGGGATGGCCAACTTCGTCCGCCGGACTCAGAATGGGGCGACACTTTGCGAGCGGCCTCCGCGTGCCAAAAATAGGCCACTGGCACAGCCACGCCCAAAAATAACCCCCTGAAGGTCGGCTCGCCCAAACCCCCAGCGGAAAAATGGCCAAAAAACAGGTGGGCTATAGCCTAGGGGGGAGGGGCTGGCCAACTTCGTCCGCCGGACTCGGAATGGGGCGAGACTTTGGAGCAGCCTCCGCGTTCCAAAAATAGGCCGCGGGCACAGCCGCGCCCAAAAATAACCGCCCGAAGGCCGGGGCGCCAAGTTCCTCCAGCGGAAAAATGGCCAAAAAACGGGTGGGCTATGGCCTTGGGGGGAGTGGCTGGCCAACTTCGTCCGCCGGACTCGGAATGGGGCGAGACGTTGCGAGCGGCCTCCGCGTGCCAAAAATAGGCCGCGGGCACAGCCGCGCCCAAAAATAACCGCCCGAAGGCCGGGGCGCCAAGTTCGTCCAGTGGAAAAATGGCCAAAAAACGGGTGGGCTATAGCCTTGGGGGGAGGGGCTGGCCAACTTCGTCCGCCGGACTCGGAATGGGGCGAGACGTTGCGAACAGCCTCCGCATGCCAAAAATAGGCCGCGGGCACCGCCCTACCCAAAATTAACCCCCCGAAGATCGGGGCGCCAAGTTCGTCCAGTGGAAAAATGGACAAAAAACGGGTGGGTTATAGCCTTGGGGGGAGGGGCTGGCCAACTTCGTCCGCCGGACTCGGAATGGGGCGAGACGTTGCGAGCGGCCTCCGCGTGCCAAAAATAGGCCGCGGGCACAGCCGCGCCCAAAAATAACCGCCCGAAGGCCGGGGCGCCAAGTTCGTCCAGCGGAAAAAGGCCACAAAAACGGGTGGTTTATAGCCTTGGGGGGTGGGGCAGGCCAACTTCGTCCGCCGGACTCGGAATAGCGCGACACTTTACGAGGCGCCTCCGTTTGCTGTGGGCATAGGCGCGGCCACAGCCGCACCCAAAAATACCCGCCCGAAGGCCGGGGCGCCAAGTTCGTCCAGCGGAAAAAGGCCACAAAAACGGGTGGGCTATAGCCTTGGGGGGTGGGGCTGGCCAACTTCGTCCGCCGGACTCGGAATTGCGCGAGACTTTTTGAGGCACCTCCGTGTACCAAAAATAGGCCGCGGGCACAGCTACGCCCAAAAATACCCGCCCGAAGGCCGGGACGCCAAGTTCGTCCAGTGGAAAAAAGCCGCAAAAACGGGTGGGCTATAGCCTTGGGGGGTGGGGCTGGCCAACTTCGTCCGCCGGACTCGGAATGGCGCGGGACTTTGCGAGGCGCCTCCGTGTCCCAAAAATAGGCCGCGGGCACAGCCGCGCCCAAAAATACCCGCCCGAAGGCCGGGGCGCCAAGTTCGTCCAGCGGAAAAAGGCCACAAAAACGGGTGGTTTATAGCCTTGGGGGGTGGGGCAGGCCAACTTCGTCCGCCGGACTCGGAATAGCGCGACACTTTACGAGGCGCCTCCGTTTGCCAAAAATAGGCCGCGGCCACAGCCGCACCCAAAAATACCCGCCCGAAGGCCGGGGCGCCAAGTTCGTCCAGCGGAAAAAGGCCACAAAAACGGGTGGGCTATAGCCTTGGGGGTGGGGCTGGCCAACTTCGTCCGCCGGACTCGGAATGGCACGCGACTTTGCGAGGCGCCTCCGTGTGCCAAAAATAGGCCGCGGGCACAGTCGCGCCCAAAAATACCCGCCCGAAGGCGGGGCGCCAAGTTCGTCCAGCGGAAAAAGGCTACAAAAACGGGTGGGCCATAGCCTTGGGGGGTGGGGCTGGCCGACTTCGTCCGCCGGACTCGGAATGGTGCGAGACTTTGCGAGGCGCCTCCGTGTGCCAAAAATAGGCCGCGGGCACAGCCGCGCCAAAAAATACCCGCCCGAAGGCCGGGGCGCCAAGTTCGTCCAGCGGAAAAAGGCTACAAAAACGGGTGGGCCATAGCCTTGGGGGGTGGGGCTGGCCGACTTCGTCCGCCGGACTCGGAATGGTACGAGACTTTGCGAGGCGCCTACGTGTGCCAAAAATAGGCCGTGGGCACAGCCGCGCCCAAAAATACCCGCCCGAAGGCCGGGGCGCCAAGTTCGTCCAGCGGAAAAATGGCCAAAAAACGGGTGGGCTATAGCCTTGGGGGGAGGGGCTGTCCAACTTCGTCCGCCGGACTCGGAATGGGGCTAGACTTTGCGAGCGGCCTCTGCGTGCCAAAAATAGGCCACGGCCACAGCCGCGCCCAAAAATAACTGCCCGAAGGTCGTTGCGTCTAAACCCCCCAGCGGAAAAATGGCCAAAAAACGGGTGGGCTATAGCCTTGGGGGGAGGGGCTGGCCAACTTCGTCCGCCGGACTCAGAATGGGGTGAGACTTTGCGAGCAGCCTCCGTGTGCCAAAAATAGGCCGCGGGCACAGCCGCGCCCAAAAATAACCACCCGAAGGTCGGCGCGCCCATAACCCCCAGCGTAAAAATGGCCAAAAAACGGGTGGGCTATAGCCTTGGGGGATGGCCAACTTCGTCCGCCGGACTCAGAATGGGGCGACACTTTGCGAGCGGCCTCCGCGTGCAAAAAATAGGCCACAGGCACAGCCACGCCCAAAAATAACCCCCTGAAGGTCGGCTCGCCCAAACCCCCAGCGGAAAAATGGCCAAAAAACAGGTGGGCTATAGCCTAGGGGGGAGGGGCTGGCCAACTTCGTCCGCCGGACTCGGAATGGGGCGAGACTTTGGAGCAGCCTCCGCGTTCCAAAAATAGGCCGCGGGCACAGCCGCGCCCAAAAATAACCGCCCGAAGGCCGGGGCGCCAAGTTCCTCCAGCGGAAAAATGGCCAAAAAACGGGTGGGCTATGGCCTTGGGGGGAGTGGCTGGCCAACTTCGTCCGCCGGACTCGGAATGGGGCGAGATGTTGCGAGCGGCCTCCGCGTGCCAAAAATAGGCCGCGGGCACAGCCGCGCCCAAAAATAACCGCCCGAAGGCCGGGGCGCCAAGTTCGTCCAGTGGAAAAATGGCCAAAAAACGGGTGGGCTATAGCCTTGGGGGGAGGGGCTGGCCAACTTCGTCCGCCGGACTCGGAATGGGGCGAGACGTTGCGAACAGCCTCCGCATGCCAAAAATAGGCCGCGGGCACCGCCCTACCCAAAATTAACCCCCCGAAGATCGGGGCGCCAAGTTCGTCCAGTGGAAAAATGGACAAAAAACGGGTGGGTTATAGCCTTGGGGGGAGGGGCTGGCCAACTTCGTCCGCCGGACTCGGAATGGGGCGAGACGTTGCGAGCGGCCTCCGCGTGCCAAAAATAGGCCGCGGGCACAGCCGCGCCCAAAAATAACCGCCCGAAGGCCGGGGCGCCAAGTTCGTCCAGCGGAAAAAGGCCACAAAAACGGGTGGTTTATAGCCTTGGGGGGTGGGGCAGGCCAACTTCGTCCGCCGGACTCGGAATAGCGCGACACTTTACGAGGCGCCTCCGTTTGCCAAAAATAGGCCGCGGCCACAGCCGCACCCAAAAATACCCGCCCGAAGGCCGGGGCGCCAAGTTCGTCCAGCGGAAAAAGGCCACAAAAACGGGTGGGCTATAGCCTTGGGGGGTGGGGCTGGCCAACTTCGTCCGCCGGACTCGGAATTGCGCGAGACTTTTTGAGGCACCTCCGTGTACCAAAAATAGGCCGCGGGCACAGCTACGCCCAAAAATACCCGCCCGAAGGCCGGGGCGCCAAGTTCGTCCAGCGGAAAAAGGCCACAAAAACGGGTGGGCTATAGCCTTGGGGGGTGGGGCTGGCCAACTTCGTCCGCCGGACTCGGAATGGCGCGAGACTTTGCGAGGCACCTCCGTGTGCCAAAAATAGGCCGCGGGCACAGCCTCGCCCAAAAATACCCGCCCGAAGGCCGGGGCGCCTAGTTCGTCCAGCGGTAAAAGTCCACAAAAACGGGTGGGCTATAGCCTTGGGGGGTGGGGCTGGTCAACTTCGTCCGCCGGACTCGGAATGGCGCGGGACTTTGCGAGGCGCCTCCGTGTCCCAAAAATAGGCCGCGGGCAGAGCCACGCCCAAAAATACCCGCTCGGAGGCCGGGGCGCCAAGTTCGTCCAGCGGAAAAAGGCCACAAAAACGGGTGGGCTATAGCCTTGGGGGGTGGGGCTGGCCAACTTCGTCCGCCGGACTCGGAATGGCACGCGACTTTGCGAGGCGCCTCCGTGTGCCAAAAATAGGCCGCGGGCACCGCCGCCCCCAAAAATACCCGCCCGAAGGCGGGGCGCCAAGTTCGTCCAGCGGAAAAAGGCTACAAAAACGGGTGGGCCATAGCCTTGGGGGGTGGGGCTGGCCGACTTCGTCCGCCGGACTCGGAATGGTGCGAGACTTTGCGAGGCGCCTCCGTGTGCCAAAAATAGGCCGCGGGCACAGCCGCGCCAAAAAATACCCGCCCGAAGGCCGGGGCGCCAAGTTCGTCCAGCGGAAAAATGGCCAAAAAACGGGTGGGCTATAGCCTTGGGGGGAGGGGCTGGCCAACTTCGTCCGCCGGACTCGGAATGGGGCTAGACTTTGCGAGCGGCCTCTGCGTGCCAAAAATAGGCCACGGCCACAGCCGCGCCCAAAAATAACTGCCCGAAGGTCGTTGCGTCTAAACCCCCCAGCGGAAAAATGGCCAAAAAACGGGTGGGCTATAGCCTTGGGGGGAGGGGCTGGCCAACTTCGTCCGCCGGACTCAGAATGGGGTGAGACTTTGCGAGCGGCCTCCGTGTGCCAAAAATAGGCCGCGGGCACAGCCGCGCCCAAAAATAACCACCCGAAGGTCGGCGCGCCCATAACCCCCAGCGGAAAAATGGCCAAAAAACGGGTGGGCTATAGCCTTGGGGGGAGGGGATGGCCAACTTCGTCTGCCGGACTCAGAATGGGGCGACACTTTGCGAGCGGCCTCCGCGTGCCAAAAATAGGCCACAGGCACAGCCACGCCCAAAAATAACCCCCTGAAGGTCGGCGCGCCCAAACCCCCAGCGGAAAAATGGCCAAAAAACGGTTGGACTATAGCCTTGGGGGGAGGGGCTGGCCAACTTCATCCGCCGGACTCGGAATGGGGCGAGACTTTGCGAGCGGCCTCCGCGTGCCAAAAATAGGCCGCGGGCACAGCCGCACCCATAAATAACCCCCCGAAGGTCGGCGCGCCCAAACCCCCCAGCGGAAAAATGGCCAAAAAACAGGTGGGCTATAGCCTAGGGGGGAGGGGCTGGCCAACTTCGTCCGCCGGACTCGGAATGGGGCGAGACTTTGGAGCAGCCTCCGCGTTCCAAAAATAGGCCGCGGGCACAGCCGCGCCCAAAAATAACCGCCCGAAGGCCGGGGCGCCAAGTTCCTCCAGCGGAAAAATGGCCAAAAAACGGGTGGGCTATGGCCTTGGGGGGAGTGGCTGGCCAACTTCGTCCGCCGGACTCGGAATGGGGCGAGACGTTGCGAGCGGCCTCCGCGTGCCAAAAATAGGCCGCGGGCACAGCCGCGCCCAAAAATAACCGCCCGAAGGCCGGGGCGCCAAGTTCGTCCAGTGGAAAAATGGCCAAAAAACGGGTGGGCTATAGCCTTGGGGGGAGGGGCTGGCCAACTTCGTCCGCCGGACTCGGAATGGGGCGAGACGTTGCGAACAGCCTCCACATGCCAAAAATAGGCCGCGGGCACCGCCGTACCCAAAATTAACCCCCCGAAGATCGGGGCGCCAAGTTCGTCCAGTGGAAAAATGGACAAAAAACGGGTGGGCTATAGCCTTGGGGGGAGGGGCTGGCCAACTTCGTCCGCCGGACTCGGAATGGCACGCGACTTTGCGAGGCGCCTCCGTGTGCCAAAAATAGGCTGCGGGCACCGCCGCCCCCAAAAATACCCGCCCGAAGGCGGGGCGCCAAGTTCGTCCAGCGGAAAAAGGCTACAAAAACGGGTGGGCCATAGCCTTGGGGGGTGGGGCTGGCCGACTTCGTCCGCCGGACTCGGAATGGTGCGAGACTTTGCGAGGCGCCTCCGTGTGCCAAAAATAGGCCGCGGTCACAGCCGCGCCCAAAAATACCCGCCCGAAGGCCGGGGCGCCAAGTTCGTCCAGCGGAAAAATGGCCAAAAAACGGGTGGGCTATAGCCTTGGGGGGAGGGGCTGGCCAACTTCGTCCGCCGGACTCGGAATGGGGCTAGACTTTGCGAGCGGCCTCTGCGTGCCAAAAATAGGCCACGGCCACAGCCGCCCCCAAAAATAACCGCCCGAAGGCCGGGGCGCCAAGTTCGTCCAGCGGAAAAAGGCCACAAAAACGGGTGGTTTATAGCCTTGGGGGGTGGGGCAGGCCAACTTCGTCCGCCGGACTCGGAATAGCGCGACACTTTACGAGGCGCCTCCGTTTGCCAAAAATAGGCCGCGGCCACAGCCGCACCCAAAAATACCCGCCCGAAGGCCGGGGCGCCAAGTTCGTCCAGCGGAAAAAGGCCACAAAAACGGGTGGGCTATAGCCTTGGGGGGTGGGGCTGGCCAACTTCGTCCGCCGGACTCGGAATTGCGCGAGACTTTTTGAGGCACCTCCGTGTACCAAAAATAGGCCGCGGGCACAGCTACGCCCAAAAATACCCGCCCGAAGGCCGGGACGCCAAGTTCGTCCAGTGGAAAAAAGCCGCAAAAACGGGTGGGCTATAGCCTTGGGGGGTGGGGCTGGCCAACTTCGTCCGCCGGACTCGGAATGGCGCGGGACTTTGCGAGGCGCCTCCGTGTCCCAAAAATAGGCCGTGGGCACAGCCGCGCCCAAAAATACCCGCCCGAAGGCCGGGGTGCCAAGTTCGTCCAGCGGAAAAAGGCCACAAAAACGGGTGGGATATAGCCTTGGGGGGTGGGGCTGGCCAACTTCGTCCGCCGGACTCGGAATGGCGCGAGACTTTGCGAGGCGCCTCCGTGTGCCAAAAATAGGACGTGAGCACAGCCGCGCCAAAAAATACCCGCCCGAAGGCCGGGCCACCAAGTTCGTCCAGCGGAAAAAGGCCACAAAAACGGGTGGGCTATAGCCTTGGGGGGTGGGGCTGGCCGACTTCGTCCGCCGGACTCGGAATGGCGTGAGACTTTTCGAGGCGATTCCATGTGCCAAAAATAGGCCGCGGGCACAGTCGCGCCCAAAAATACCCGCCCGAAGGCCGGGGCGCCAAGTTCGTCCAGCGGAAAAATGCCACAAAAACGGGTGGGCCATAGCCTTGGGGGGAGGGGCTGGCCGACTTCGTCCGCCGGACTCGGAATGGCGTGAGAGTTTAAGACGCGCCTCCGTGTGCCAAAAATAGGCCGCGGGCACAGCCTCGCCCAAAAATACCCGCCCGAAGGCCGGGGCGCCTAGTTCGTCCAGCGGTAAAAGTCCACAAAAACGGGTGGGCTATAGCCTTGGGGGGTGGGGCTGGCCAACTTCGTCCGCCGGACTCGGAATGGCGCGAGACTTTGCGAGGCACCTCCGTGTGCCAAAAATAGGCCGTGGGCACAGCCACGCCCAAAAATACCCGCCCGAAGGCCGGGGTGCCAAGTTCGTCCAGCGGAAAAAGGCCACAAAAACGGGTGGGCTATAGCCTTGGGGGTTGGGGCTGGCCCACTTCGTCCGCCGGACTCGGAATGGTGCGAGACTTTGTAAGGCGCCTCCGTGTACCAAAAATAGGCCGCGGGCACAGCCGCGCCCAAAAATACCCGCCCGAAGTCCGGGGCGCCAAGTTCGTCCAGCGGAAAAAGGCCACAAAAACGGGTGGGCTATAGCCTTGGGGGGTGGGGCTGGCCAACTTCGTCCGCCGGACTCGGAATGGCGCGAGACTTTGCGAGGCACCTCCGTGTGCCAAAAATAGGCCGCGGGCACAGCCTCGCCCAAAAATACCCGCCCGAAGGCCGGGGCGCCTAGTTCGTCCAGCGGTAAAAGTCCACAAAAACGGGTGGGCTATAGCCTTGGGGGGTGGGGCTGGCCAACTTCGTCCGCCGGACTCGGAATGGCGCGAGACTTTGCGAGGCGCCTCCGTGTGCCAAAAATAGGCCGCGGGCACAGCCGCGCCCAAAAATACCCGCCCGAAGGCCGGGGCGCCAAGTTCGTCCAGCGGAAAAAGGCCACAAAAACTTGTGGGCTATAGCCTTGGGGGGTAGGGCTGGCCAACTTCATCCGCCGGACTCGGAATGGCACGAGACTTTGCGAGGCGCCTCCGTGTGCCAAAAATAGGCCTTGAGCACAGCCGCGCCCAAAAATACCAGCCCGAAGGCCGGGGCGCCAAGTTCGTCCCGCGGAAAAAGGCCACAAAAACGGGTGGGCTATAGCCTTGGGGGGTGGGGCTGGCCGACTTCGTCCGCCGCCCTCGGAATGGTGCGAGACTTTGCGAGGCGCCTCCGTGTGCGAAAAATAGGCCGTGGGCACAGCCACGCCCCAAATACCCGCCCGAAGGCCGGGGCGCCAAGTTCGTCCAGCGGAAAAAGGCCACAAAAACGGGTGGGCTATAGCCTTGGGGGTTGGGGCTGGCCCACTTCGTCCGCCGGACTCGGAATGGTGCGAGACTTTGCGAGGCGCCTCCGTGTACCAAAAATAGGCCGCGGGCGCAGCCGCGCCCAAAAATACCGGCCCGAAGGCCAAGGCGCCAAGTTCGGCCAGCGGTAAAAGGCCACAAAAACGGGTGGCCTATAGCCTTGGGTGGTGGGGCTGGCCAACTTCGTCCGCCGGACTCGGAATGGCGCGAGACTTTGCGAAGCCCCTCCGTGTGCCAAAAATATTGCGCGGGCATAGCCTCGCCCAAAAATACCCCCCCGAAGGCTGGGGCGCCAAGTTTGTCCAGCGGAAAAAGGCCACAAAAACGTGTGGGCTATAGCCTTGGGGGGTGGGGCTGGCCAACTTCGTCCGCCGGACTCGGAATGGCGCGAGACATTGCGAGGTGCCTCCGTGTGCCAAAAATAGACCGCGGGCACAGCCGCACCAAAAAATACCCGCCCGAAGACCGGGGCGCCAAGTTCGTCCAGCGGAAAAAGGCCACAAAAACGGGTGGGCTATAGCCTTGAGGGGTGGGGCTGGCCAACTTCGTCCGCCGGACTTGGAATGGCGCGAGACTTTGCGAGGCACCTCCGTGTGCCAAAAATAGGCCGCGGGCACAACCGCGCCAAAAAATACCCCCCCGAAGGCCGGGGCGCCAAGTTCGTCCAGCGGAAAAAGGCCACAAAAACGGGTGGGCTATAGCCTTGGGTTGTGGGGCTGGCCAACTTCGTTCGCCGCACTCGGAATGGCGCGAGACTTTACGAGGGGCCTCCGTGTACCAAAAATAGGCTGTGGGCACAGCCGCGCCCAAAAATACCCACCCGAAGTCCGGGGCGCCAAGTTTGTCCAGCGAAAAAAGGCCACAAAAACGGGTGGGCTATAGCCTTGGGTTGTGGGGCTGGCCAACTTCGTCCGCCGGACTCGGAATGGCGCGATACTTTGCGAGGTGCCTCCGTGTACCAAAAATATGCCGCGGGCACAGCCGCGCCCAAAAATACCCGCCCGAAGGCCGGGTCGCCAAGTTCGTCCAGGAAAAAAAGGCCACAAAAACGGGTGGGCTATAGCCTTGGGGGGTGGTGCTGGCCAACTTCGTCCGCCGGATTCGGAATGGCCCGAGACTTTGCGAGGTGCCTCCGTGTGCCAAAAATAGGCCGCGGGCACAGCCGCACCCAAAAATACCCGCCCGAAGGCCGGGGCGCCAAGTTCATCCAGCGGAAAAAGGCCACAAAAACGGGTGGGCTATAGCCTTGGGGGGTGGGGCTGGCCAACTTCGTCCGCCGGACTTGGAATGGCGCGAGACTTTGCGAGGCACCTCCGTGTGCCAAAAATAGGCCGCGGGAGCAGCCGCGCCCAAAAATACCCGCCCGAAGGCCGGGGTGCCAAGTTCGTCCAGCGGAAAAAGGCCACAAAAATGGGTGGGCTATAGCCTTGGGTAGAGCTGGCAAAATTTGACACGACCCGATTACCCGACACGAACACGACATAAATAAATGGGTATGGGTCGTCAAATTTAACACGATTATTAAATGGGTCGGGTCCGGGTCAACACGATTTTTTTCCGTGTCGGGTTTGGTTTAAAATTCTTGACCCATTTACCTGATCAATGACCCGATTATATTTTCTATTTTAAAATAATTTATATATTCTTATAATTAAAACTCAAATATTAGAGATGATTTTCTTTTTGTTATTCTTTAAAAGGGTGAATATAAACACAGTGTTTTATTTATAAAATTTTACATACATTTAGAGCTTTAATAGTGTAAATGTGTAAAAATTGATAGACATGTATATTTTATAATATTGATATATAATATTATATATATATATATATATATATAAAATTAAAACCTCAATAGTATACATGTGTACTATATTGGTAGATATGTATATTTTATAATATCGATAAATTATGTATGTATGTATGTACGTACGTATGTATGTATGTATGTATGTATTTATGTACATACGTATGTATGATAGTGTGTAAATATTTAATGTAACTTTTGTTCAATATATAGATATTAAACGGGTTATTGGGTAACCCGATTATTTTTCCGTGTCGGGTTTGGGTCTCAATATTTTGACACGATTATTAAATGGATCGGGTTTAGGTCGACCTAAATTTGACACGACAGGAAGCTGACACCACACGAACACGACCCGATGACCCGTTTTGCCAGCTCTAGCCTTGGGGGGTGGGGCTGGCCAACTTCGTCCGCCGGACTAGGAATGGCGCGAGACTTTGCGAGGTGCCTCCGCGTGCCAAAAATAGGCCGCGGGCACAGCCGCGCCCAAAAATAACCCCCCGAAGGCTGGCGCGCCCAAACCCCCCAGCGGAAAAATGGCCAAAAAACGGGTGGGCTATAGCCTTGGGGGGAGGGGCTGGCCAACTTTGTCCGCCGGACTCGGAATGGGGCGAGACTTTGCGAATGGCCTCCACATGACAAAAATAGGCCGCGGCGTCACAGCCGCACCCAAAAATAACCCCCCGAAGGTCGGCGCGCCCAAACCCCCCAGCGGAAAAATGGACAAAAAACGGTGGGATATAGCCTTGGGGGGACGGGCTGGCCAACTTCGTCCGCCGGACTCGGAATGGGGCGAGACGTTGCGAGCTGCCTCTGCGTGCCAAAAATAGTCCGCGGGCACAGCCGCGCCCAAAAATAACTCCCCGAAGGTCGGCGCGCCCAAACCCCCCAGCGGAAAAATGGCCAAAAAACGGGTGGGCTATAGCCTTGGGGGGAGGGGCTGGCCAACTTCGTCCGCCGGACTCGGAATGGGGCGAGACTTTGCGAGCGGCCTCCGCGTGCCAAAAATAGGCCGCGGGCACAGCCGCGGCCAAAAATAACCCCCCGAAGGCCGGCGCGCCCAAACCCCCCAGCGGAAAAATGGCCAAAAAACGGGTGGGCTATAGCCTTGGGGGGAGGGGCTGGCTAACTTCGTCCGCCGGACTCGGAATGGGGCGAGTCTTTACGAGCGGCCTCCGCGTGCCAAAAATCGGCCGCGGGCAGAGCCGCGCCCAAAAATAGCCCCCCGAAGGTCGGCGCGCCCAAACCCCCCAGCGGAAAAATTGCCAAAAAACGGGTGGGCTATAGCCTTGGGGGGAGGGGCTGGCCAACTTCGTCCGCCGGACTCGGAATGGGGCGAGACTTTGTAGGCGGCCTCCGCGTGCCAAAAATAGGCCGCGGGCAAAGCCGCGCCCAAAAATAACCCCCCGATGGCCGGGGCACCGAGTTCGTCCAGCGGAAAAATGGCCGAAAAACGGGTGGGCTATAGCCTTGGGGGGAGGGGTTGGCCGACTTCGTCCGCCGGACTCGGAATGGTGCGACACTTTGCGAGCGGCCTCCGCATACCAAAATTAGGCCGCAGGCACAGCCGCGCCCAAAAATAACCCCCCGAAGGTCATGGTACCAAAACCCCCCAGCGGAAAAATGACAAAAAACGGGTGGGCTATAGCCTTGGCGGGGGGCGCGGGCGAAGTTCGTCCGCCGAACTCGGAATGTGGCGAGACTTTGCGAGGGGCCTCGGGGTGCCAAACATAAGCCGCGGGCAAAGCCGCGCCCAAAAATAACCACCGTAAAATAGGACGCGGACACAGCCGCGCCCGAAAATAACCGCCCGAAGGCCGGGGAGCCATGTTTTTCCAGCAGAAAAAGGCCACAAAAACGGGTGGGCTATAACCTTGTCCGCCGGACTCGGAATGGGGCGAGACATTGTGAGCGGCCTCCGTATGCAAAAAATGGGCCGCGGGCTCAGCCGCGCCCAAAAATTACCGCCCGAAGGCCGGGGCGCCAAGTTCGTCCAGCGGAAAAACGCCACAAAAACGGGTGGGCTATAGCCTTTGGGGGTGGGGCTGGCCAAGTTCGTCCGCCGAACTCAGAATGGGGCGAGACTTTGCGAGCGGCCTCTGTGTGCCAAAAATAGGCTGAAGGCACAGCCGCGCCCAAAAATAACAACCCGAAGGACGGGGCGCCAAGTTCGTCCAGCGGAAAAAGGCCACAAAAACGGGTGGGATGTAACCTTGGGGGGTGGGGCTGGCCAAGTTCGTCCGCCGGACTCGGAATGGGGAGAGACTTTGCAAGTGGCCTCCGTGTGACAAAAATAGGCCGCGGGCATGGCCGCGCCCAAAAATAACAGCCTGAAGGATGGGCGCCAAGTTCGTCCAGCGGAAAAAGGCCACAAACACCGGTGTGCTATAGCCTTGCAGGCTGGGGCTGGCCATGTTCGTCCGCCGGACTCGGAATGGGGCGAGACTTTGCGAGCGGCCTCCGTGTACTAAAAATAGGCCGCGGACACTGCCGCGCCCGAAAATCACCCCCCGAAGGCCGGGGCGCCAAGTTCGTCCACCGGAAAAAGGCCACAAACACGGGTGGGCTATAGCCTTCGGGGATGGGGCTGCCCAAGTTCATCCGACGGACTCCGAATAGGGCGTGAATTTGCGAGCGGCCTCCGTGTGCCAAAAATAGGCTGCAGGCATAGCCGCGCCCAAAAATAACAGCCCGAAGGCTGGGGCACCAAGTTCGTCCAGCGGAAAAAGGCCACAAAAACTGGTGGGCTATATCCTTGCAGGGTGGGGCTGGCCAAGTTCGTCCGCCTGACTCGGAATGGGGTGAGACATTGCGAGCGGCCTCCGTGTGCCAAAAATAGGCCGCGGACACAGCCGCGCACGAAAATAACTGCCCGAAGGCCGGGGAGCCAAGTTCTTCTAGCAGAAAAAGGCCACAAAAACGGGTGGGCTATAGCCTTGGGGGGGGGGGGCTGGCCATGTTTGTCCGCCGGACTCGGAATGGGGCGAGACTTTATGAGCGACCTCCGTGTGCCAAAAATAGGCTGCGGGCATAGCGGCGCCCAAAAATAACCGCTCGAAGGCTGGGGCACCAAGTTCGTCCAGCGTAAAAAGGCCACAAACACGGGTGGGCTATAGCCTTCGGGGATGGGGCTGCCCAAGTTCATCCGACGGACTCCGAATAGGGCGTGAATTTGCGAGCGGCCTCCGTGTGCCAAAAATAGGCTGCAGGCACAGCCGCGCCCAAAAATAACAGCCCGAAGGCTGGGGCACCAAGTTCGTCCAGCGGAAAAAGGTCACAAAAACCGGTGGGCTATATCCTTGCAGGGTGGGGCTGGCCAAGTTCGTCCGCCTGACTCGGAATGGGGTGAGACATTGCGAGCGGCCTCCGTGTGCCAAAAATAGCCGAGGGCAGAGCCGCGCCCAAAAATAACTGCCCGAAGGCCGGGGCGCCAAGTTCGTCCAGCGGAAAAAGGCCACAAAAACGGGTGGGCTATAGCCTTGGGGGGTGGTGCTGGCCACGTTCGTCCGTCGGACTCGGAATGGGATGAGACTTTGCGAGCGGCCTCCGTGTACCAAATATAGGCCACGGGCATAGCGGCGCCCAAAAATAACCGCTCGAAGGCTGGGGCACCAAGTTCGTCCAGCGTAAAAAGGCCACAAAAACCGGTGGGCTATAGCATTGCAGGCTAGGGCTTGCCAAGTTCGTCTGCTGGACTCGGAATGGGGCGAGACTTTGCGATCGGCCTCCGTGTTCGTAAAATAGGACGTGGACACAGCCGCGCCCGAAAATAACTGCCCGAAGGCCGGGGAGCCAAGTTCTTCTAGCAGAAAAAGGCCACAAAAACGGGTGGGCTATAGCCTTGGGGGTTGGGGCTGGCCATGTTTGTCCGCCGGACTCGGAATGGGGCGAGACTTTATGAGCGGCCTCCGTGTGCCAAAAATAGGCTGCGGGAACAGCCGCGCCCAAAAATAACCACCCGAAGGCCGGGGAGCCAAGTTCGCCCAACAGAAAAAAGCCGCAAAAACGGGTGGGCTATAGCCTTGGGGCGTAGGGCTGGCCAAGTTTGTCCGCCGGACTTGGAATGGGGTGAGACTTTGTGAGCGGCCTCCGTGTACAAAAAATAGGGCGCGGGCACAGCCACACCCAAAAATAACCGCCCGAAGGCCGGGGCGCCAAGTTCGTCCAGCGGAAAAAGGCCACAAAAATGGGTGGGCTATAGCCTTGGGGGGTGGGGCTGGCCAAGTTCGTCCGCCGTACTCGGAATGGGGCGAGACAGAGCGAGCGGACTCCGTGTGCTAAAAAAAGGCCGCGAGCAGAGCCGCACTCAAAAATAACCGCCCGAAGGATGGTGCGCCAAGTTCGTCCAGCGGAAAAAGGCCACAAAAACGGGTGGGCTATAGCCTTGGGGGGTGGGGCTGGCTAAGTTCGTTCGCCGGACTCAGAATGGGATGAGACTTTGCGAACGGCCTCCATGTGCAAAAAATAGGCCGCGGGCACAGACGCGCCCCAAAATAACCGCCCGAAGGCCGCGGCGCCACGTTCGTCCAGTGGAAAAACGTCACAAAAACGGGTGGGCTATAGCCTTGGGGGGTCGGGCTGGCCAAGTTCGTCCGCCGGACTCGGAATGGGATGAGACTTTGTTAGCGGCCTCCATGTGCCAAAAATAGGCCGCGGGCAAAGCCGCGTCCAAAAATAACCACACGAAGGCCGGGAAGCCAAGTTCTTCCAGCAGCAAAAGGCCACAAAAACGGGTGGGCTATAGCCTTGGGAGGTGGGGCCGGCCAAGTTTGTCCGCCAGACTCGGAATGGGGCTAGACATTGCGAGCGGCCTACGTGTGCCAAAAATAGGACGTGGGCACAGCCGCGCCCAAAAATAACCGCCCGAAGGCTGGGGTGCCAAGTTCGTCCAGCGGAAAAAGGCCACAAAAACGGGTGGGCTATAGGCTTGGGGGGTGGGGCTAGCCAAGTTCGTCCGCCGGACTCGGAATGGGATGAGACTTTGTTAGCGGCCACCGTGTCCCAAAAATAGGCCATGGGCAAGGACGCGCCAAAAAATAACCGCCCGAAGGCTGGTGCGCCAAGTTCGTCCAGCGGAAAAAGGCCACAAAAACGGGTCGGCTATTGGCTTGGGGGGTGGGGCTAGCCAAGTTCGTCCGCCAGACTCGGAATGGGACGAGACCTTGTTTACGGCCTTCGTGTGCCAAAAATAGGCCGCGGGCACAGCCACGCCCCAAAATAAACGCCCGAAGGCCGGGGCGCCAAATTCGTCCAGCGGAAAAAGGCGACAAAAAAGGGTGGGCTATAGCCTTGGGGGGTGGGGCTGGCCAAGTTCGTCCGCCGGACTCGGAATGGGGCGAGACATTGTGAGCGGCCCCCGTGTGCCAAAAATAGGCCGTGGGCACAGCCGCGCCCAAAAATAACCACCCGAAGGCCGCGGCGCCACGTTCGTCCAGCGGAAAACGCCACAAAAACGGGTGGGCTATAGCCTTGGGGGGTGGGGCTGGCCAAGTTCGTCCGCCGAACTCGGAATGGGGCGAGACTTTGCGAGCGGCCTCCGTATGCCAAAAATAGGCCGCGGTCACAGCCGCGCCCAAAAATCACCACCCGAAGGCCGGGGCGCCAAGTTCGTCCAGCGGAAAAAGGCCACAAAAACGGGTCGGCTATTGGCTTGGGGGGTGGGGCTAGCAAAGTTCGTCCGCCAGACTCGGAATGGGATGAGACTTTGTTAGCGGCCTCCATGTGCCAAAAATAGGCCGCGGACACAGCCGCGCCCAAAAATAACCGCCCGAAGGCCGGGAAGCCAAGTTCTTCCAGCGGCAAAAGGCCACAAAAACAGGTGGGCTATAGCCTTGGGGGGTGAGGCCGGCCAAGTTTGTCCGCCGGACTCGGAATGGGGCTAGACATTACGAGCGGCCTACATGTGCCAAAAATAGGCCGTGGGCATGGCCGCGCCCAAAAATAACCGCCCGAAGGCTGGGGTGCCAAGTTCGTCCAGCGGAAAAAGGCCACAAAAACGGGTGGGCTATAGCCTTCGGGGGTCGGGCTGCCCAAGTTCGTCCGACGGGCTCGGAATGGGATGAGACTTTGTTAGCGGCCACCGTGTCCCAAAAATAGGCCGTGGGCAAAGCCGCGCCAAAAAATAACCGCCCGAAGGCTGGTGCGCCAAGTTCGTCCAGCGGAAAAAGGCCACAAAAATGGGTCGGCTATTGGCTTGGGGGTGGGGCTAGCCAAGTTCGTCGGCCGGACTCGGAATGGGTCAAGACCTTGTTTGTGGCCTCTGTGTACCAAAAATTGACCACGGGCGCAGCCACACCCAAAAATAACCCCCTGAAGGCCGGGTAACCAAGTTCGTACAGCGGAAAAAGGCCACAAAAACGGGTGGGCTGTAGCCTTGTGGTGTACGGCTGGCCAAGTTCGTCCGCCGGACTCGGAATGGGACGAAACTTTTTCTGGTTAATAATATGACATCTAAGAATCTCATGTAAACATATTGAATAACAAAGAGTCAAAGTTTCCTAAGCACTCCATGTAAACAATTTAATGAAAGACATAAAATCAAAGATAATCATGTATAAACTTTATAGATCCAAGCATAGAATTAATCGAATATTAATCCTAACCATCAATAATGCATGACAGAATTGATGAAAAGATTTTATTAACATCCAATTAATCATGTGAAATAAAAACCATAATCATCAAAGAACATATATAGGGAATTAATTAAATAAAAAGATATAATTATTTCATTGAATAGGGTGGGGCTGGCCAACTTCGTCCGCCGGACTCGGAATGGCGCGAGACTTTGCGAGGGGCCTCCATGTACCAAAAATTGGCCGCGGACACACCCGCGCCCAAAAATAACCCCCCGAAGGCCGGGGCGGCAAGTTCATCCAGTGGAAAAAGGCCACAAAAACGTGTGGGCTATAGCCTTGGGGGGTGGGGCTGGCCAACTTCGTCCGCCGGACTCGGAATGGCGTGAGGCTTTGCGAGGCGCCTCCATGTGTCAAAAATAGGCCGTGAGCACAGCCGAACCCAAAAATACCCGCCCGAAGGCCGAGGCGTCAAGTTCGTCCGGCGGAAAAAGTCCACAAAAACGGGTGGGCTATAGCCTTGGGAGGTGGGGCCGGCCCACTTCGTCCGCCGGACTCGGAATGGCGCGAGCCTTTGCGAGGGGCCTCCGTGTGCCAAAAATAGGCCGCGGGCAGAGCCATGCCCAAAAATACCCGCCCGAAGGCCCGGGCGCCAAGTTCGTCCAGCGGAAAAAGGCCAGAAAAACGGGTGGGCTATAGCCTTGGGGAGTGGGGCTGGCCAACTTCGTCCGCCGGACTCGGAATGGCGCGAGGCTTTGCGAGGCGCCTCCATGTGACAAAAATAGACCGTAGGCACAGCCGAACCCAAAACTACCCGCCCGAAGGCGGGGGCGCCAAGTTCGTCCGGCGGAAAAAGTCCACAAAAACGGGTGGGCTATAGCCTTGGGGGGTGGGGCTGGCCAACTTCGTTCGCCGGACTCGGAATGGCGCGAGACTTTGCGAGGCTTCTGTGTGTACCAAAAATAGACCACGGGTACAGCCGCGCCCAAAAATACCCGCTCGAAGGCCGGGGCGCCAAGTTCGTCCAGCGGAAAAAGGCCACAAAAACGGGTGGGCTATCGCCTTGGGGGGTGGGGCTGGCCAACTTCGTCCGCCGGACTCGGAATGGCGCGAGACTTTACGAGGGGCCTCCGTGTGCCAAAAATAGGCCGCGGACACAGCCGCACCCAAAATTAACCTCCCGAAGGCCGGGGCGCCAAGTTCGTCAGCGGAAAATGGCCACAAAAACGGGTGGGCTATAGCCTTGGGGGGTGGGGCTGGCCGACTTCGTCCGCCGGACTCGGAATGGCGCGAGACTTTGCGAGGGGCCTCAATGTGCAAAAAATATGCCGCGGGCACAGCCACGCTCAAACATAACCGCCTGAAGGCCGGGCCGCCAAATTCGTCCAGCGGAAAAAGGCCACAAAAACGGGTGGGCTATAGCCTTGGGGGGTGGGGCTGGCCGACTTCGTCTGCCGGACTCGGAATGGCGCGAGTCTTTAAGAGGGGCCTCCGTGTGCTAAAAATAGGCCGCGGGCACAGCCGCGCCCAAAAATAACTGCCCGAAGGCCGGGGCGCCAAGTTCGTCCAGCGGAAAAAGGCCACAAAAAACGGGTGGGCTATAGCCTTGGGGGGTGGGGCTGTCCAACTTCGTCCGCCGGACTCGGAATGGACCGAGACTTTGCGAGGGGACTCCGTGTGCCAAAAATAGCCTAGGGCAGAGCCGCGCCCAAAAATAACCGCACGAAGGCCGGGCCGCCAAGTTCGTCAGCGGAAAAAGGCCACAAAAACGGGTGGGCTACAGCCTTGGGGGGTGGGGCTGGCCAACTTCGTCCGCCGGACTCGGAATGGCGCGAGACTTTGCGAGGGGCCTCCGTGTGCCAAAAATAGGCCGCGGACACAGCCGCGCCCAAAAATAACTGCCCGAAGGCCGAGGCGCCACGTTCGTCCAGCGGAAAAAGGCCACAAAAACGGGTGGGCTATAGCCTTGGGAGGTGGGGCTGCCAACTTCGTCCGCCGGACTCAGAATGGCGCAAGACTTTACGAGGGGCCTCCGTGTGCCAAAAATAGGCTGCGGGCACAGCCGCGCCCAAAAATAACTGCCCGAAGGCCGGGGCGCCACGTTCGTCCAGCGGAAAAAGGCCACAAAAACGGGTGGGCTATAGCCTTGGGAGGTGGGGCTGCCAACTTCGTCCGCTGGACTCGGAATGGCGCGAGACTTTCCGAGGTGCCTCTGTGTGCCAAAAATAGGCCGCAGGCACAGCCGCGCCCAAAAATAACCGCCCGAAGGACAGGGCGCCAAGTTTGTCCAGCGGAAAAAGGCCACAAAAACGGGTGGGCTATAGCCTTGGGGGGTGGGGCTGGCCACCTTCGTCCGTCGGACTCGGAATCGCGCGAGACTTTGCGAGGGGCCTCCGTGTGCCAAAAATAGGCCGCGGGCACAGCCGCACACAAAAATAACCTCCCGAAGGCCGGGGCGCCAAGTTCGTCAGCGGAAAATGGCCACAAAAACGGGTGGGCAATAGCCTTGGGGGGTGGGGCTGGCCAACTTCATCCGCCGGACTCGGAATGGGGAGAGACTTTGCGAGGGGACTCCGTGTGCCAAAAATAGGCTGCGGGCACAGCTGCGCCCAAAAATAACTGCCCGAAGGCCGAGGCGCCACGTTCGTCAGCGGAAAAAGGCCACAAAAACGGGTGGGCTACAGCCTTGGGGGGTGGGGCTGGCCAACTTCGTCCGCCGGACTCGGAATGGCGCGAGACTTTACGAGGGGCCTCCGTGTGCTAAAAATAGGTCGCGGACACAGCCGCGCCCAAAAATAACAGCCCGAAGGCCGAGGCGCCACGTTCGTCCAGCGGAAAAAGGCCACAAAAACGGGTGGGCTATAGCCTTGGGAGGTGGGGCTGCCAACTTCGTCCGCCGGACTCAGAATGGCGCAAGACTTTACGAGGGGCCTCCGTGTGCCAAAAATAGGCTGCGGGCACAGCCGCGCCCAAAAATAACTGCCCGAAGGCCGGGGCGCCACGTTCGTCCAGCGGAAAAAGGCCACAAAAACGGGTGGGCTATAGCCTTGGGAGGTGGGGCTGCCAACTTCGTCCGCTGGACTCGGAATGGCGCGAGACTTTCCGAGGTGCCTCTGTGTGCCAAAAATAGGCCGCAGGCACAGCCGTGCCCAAAAATAACAGCCCGAAGGACAGGGCGCCAAGTTTGTCCAGCGGAAAAAGGCCACAAAAACGGGTGGGCTATAGCCTTGGGGGGTGGGGCTGGCCACCTTCGTCCGTCGGACTCGGAATCGCGCGAGACTTTGCGAGGGGCCTCCGTGTGCCAAAAATAGGCCGCGGGCACAGCCGCACACAAAAATAACCTCCCGAAGGCCGGGGCGCCAAGTTCGTCAGCGGAAAATGGCCACAAAAACGGGTGGGCTATAGCCTTGGCGGGTGGGGCTGGCCGACTTCGTCCGCCGGACTCGCAATGGCGCGAAACTTTGCGAGGGGCCTCCGTGTGCAAAAAATAGGCCGCGGGCACAGCCGCGCCCAAACATTACCGCCTGAAGGCCAGGCCGCCAAATTCGTCCAGCGGAAAAATTCCACAAAAACGGGTCGGCTATAGCCTTGGGAGGTGGGGCTGGCCAACTTCGTCCGCCGGACTCGAAATGGCGCGAGACTTTGCGAGGGGCCTCCGTTTGCCAAAAATAGGCCGCGGGCACAGCCGCACCCAAAAATAACAGCCCGAAGGCTGGGGCGCCAGGTTCGTCCAGCGGAAAAAGGCCACAAAAACGGGTGGGCTATAGCCTTGGGGGGTGGGGCTGGCCACCTTCGTCCGCCGGACTCGGAATGGCGCGAGACTTTGCGAGGGGCCTCCGTGTGCCATAAATAGGCCGTGGGTACAGCCGTGCCCAAAAATAACCTCCCGAAGGCCGGGGCGCCAAGTTCGTCAGCGGAAAATGGCCACAAAAACGGGTGGGCTATAGCCTTGGGGGGTGGGGCTGGCCGACTTCGTCCACCGGACTCGGAATGGCTCGAGACTTTAAGAGGGGCCTCCATGTGCCAAAAATAGGCCGTGGGCACAGCCACACCCAAAAATAACCGCCCGAAGGCAGGGGCGCCAAGTTCGTCCAGCGGAAAAAGGCCACAAAAACGGGTTGGCTATAGCCTTGGGGGGTGGGGCTGGCCAACTTCGTCCGCCGGACTCGGAATGGCGTGCGCCTTTGCGAGGGGCCTCCGTGTGCAAAAAATAGGCCGCGGGCACAGCCACACCCAAAAATAACCGCCCGAAGGCCGGGCCGCCAAGTTCGTCCAACGGAAAAAGGCCACAAAAACGGGTGGGCTATAGACTTGGGTGGTGGGGCTGGCCAACTTCGTCCGCCGGACTCGAATTGGCGCGAGACTTTGCGAGGGGCCTTTGTGTGCCAAAAATAGGCCGTGGGCACAGCCGCGCCCAAAAATAACCGCCCGAAGGCCGGGGCGCCAAGTTCGTCCAGCGGAAAAAGGCCACAAAAACGGGTCGGCTATATCCTTGGGAGGTGGGCTGGCCAACTTCGTCCGCCGGACTCGAAATGGCGCGAGACTTTGCGAGGGGCCTCCGTGTGCCAAAAATAGGCCGCGAGCACAGCGTCGCCTGAAAATAACCACCCGAAGGCCGGGGCGCCAAGTTCGTCCATCGGAAAAATGCCACAAAAATGGGTGGGCTATAGCCTTGGGGGATGGGGATGGCCAACTTCGTCCGCCGGACTCGGAATGGGGCGACACTTTGCGAGCGGCATCCGTGTACCACAAATAAGCCGCGGGCACAGCCACACACAAAAATAAACGCCCGAAGGCCGGGTCGCAAAGTTGGTCCAGCGGAAAAAGGCCACAAAAACGGGTGGGCGATAGCCTTGGGGGGTGGGGCTGGCCAAGTTCGTCCGCTGGACTCGGAATGGGACGAGACTTTGCGAGCGGCCTCCATGTGCCAAAAATAGGCCATGGGCACAGCCGCGTCCAAAAATAACCACCCGAAGGCTAGGGCGCCAAGTTCGTCCAGCGGAAAAAGGCCACAAAAATGGGTGGGCTATAGCCTTGGGGGGTGGGGCTGGCCAAGTTGGTCCGCCGGACTCGGAATGGGATGAAACTTTGCGAGCGGACTCCGTGTGCAAAAAATAGGCCGCGGACGTAACTGCACCCAAAAATAACCGCCCGAAGGCCGGGGTGCCAAGTTCGTCCAGCGGAAAAAAGCCACAAAAACGGGTGGGCTATAGCCTTGGAGGGTGGGGCTGGCCAAGTTCGTCCGCCGGACTCGGAATGGGATGAGACTTTGCGAGCGGCCTCCATGTGTCAAAAATAGGCCGTGGGCACAGCCGCGTCCAAAAATAACCACCCAAAGGCTAGGGCACCAAGTTCGTCCAGCGGAAAAAGGACACAAAAACGGGTGGGCTATAGCCTTGGGGGGTGGGGCTGGCCAAGTTCGTCCGTCGGACTCGGAATGGGATAAAACTTTGCGAGCAGCCTCCGTGTGCCAAAAATAGGCCGCGGCCACAGCCGCGCCCAAAATAACAGCCCGAAGGCCGGGGCGCCAACATTGTCCAGCAGAAAAAGGCCACAAAAACGGGTGGGCTATAGACTTGGTGGGTGGGGCTGGCCATGTTCGTCCGCCGGACTCGGAATGGGTCGAGACTTTGCTAGCGGCCTCCGTGTGCCAAAAATAGGCCGCGGGCACAGCCGCGCTAAAAAATAACCGCCCGAAGTCCGAGACGCCAAGTTCGTCCAGCGGAAAAAGGGCCACAAAAACGGGTGGGCTATAGCCTTGGGGGGTGGGGCTGGCCAAGTTCGTCCGCCGGACTTGGAATGGGACGAGACTTTGCGAGCGGCCTCTGTACGCCAAAAATAGGCCACGGGCACATCCGCGCCCAAAAATAACCGCCCGAAGTCCGAGACGCCAAGTTCATCCAGCGGAGAAAGGCAAGAAAAACGGGTGGGCTATAGCCTTCGGGGGTGGGGCTGGCAAAGTTTGTCCGCCGGACTCGGAATGGGACGAGACTTTGCGAGCAGCCTCGGTGGGCCAAAAATAGACCGCGGGCACAGCCGCGCCCAAAAATAACCGCCCGAAGGCTGGGGCGCCAAGTTCGTCCAACGGAAAAAGTCCAGAAAAACGGGTGGGCTATAGCCTCGGGGGGTGGGGCTGGCCAAGTTCGTCCGCCGGACTCGGAATGGTACGAGACTTTGCGAGCAGCCTCCGTGTACTAAAAATAGGCCGCGGGCATAGCCGCGTACAAAAATAACTGCCCGAAGCCCTGGGCGCCAAGTTCGTCCAGCGGAAAAAGGCCACAAAAACGGGTGGGCTATAGCCTTGAGGGGTGGGGCTGGCCAAGTTCGTACGTCGGACTCGGAATGGGGCGAGACTTGCGCGCAGCTTCCGCGTTCCAAAAATAGGCCGCGGGCACAGCTGCGACAAAAAATAACCACCCGAAGGCCGGGCCGCCAAGTTCGTCCAGCGGAAAAAAAGGCCACAAAAACGGGTGGGCTATAGCCTTGGGGGGTGGGGCTGGCCAAGTTCGTCCGCCGGACTCGGAATGGGGCGAGACTTTGCGAGCGGCCTCCGTGCTCCAAAAATAGGCCGCAGTTACAGTCGCGCATAAAAATAACCACCCGAAGGCCGGGGCGCCAAGTTCGTCCAGCGGAAAAAGGCCACAAAAACGGGTGGGCTATAGCCTTGGGGGGTGGGGCTGGCCAACTTCGTCCGCCCGACTCGGAATGGGACGAGACTTTGTGAGCAGCCTCGGTTTGTTAAAAATAGACCGCGGGCACAGCCGCGCACAAAAATAACCACCCGAAGGCCGGGGCGCCAAGTTCGTCCAGCGGAAAAACTCCGAAAAACGGTTGGGCTATAGCCTTGGAGGGTGGGGCTGGCCAAGTTCGTCCGCCGGACTCGGAATGGTACGAGACTTTGCGAGTAGCCTCCGTGTGCTAAAAATAGGCCGCGGGCACAGCCGCGTACAAAAATAACTGCCCGAAGCCCTGGGCGCCAAGTTCGTCCAGCGGAAAAAGGCCACAAAAACGGGTGGGCTATAGCCTTGGGGGGTGGGGCTGGCCAACTTCGTCCGCCCGACTCGGAATGGGACGAGACTTTGTGAGCAGCCTCGGTTTGTTAAAAATAGACCGCGGGCACAGCCGCGCACAAAAATAACCACCCGAAGGCCGGGGCGCCAAGTTCGTCCAGCGGAAAAAGTCCGAAAAACGGTTGGGCTATAGCCTTGGAGGGTGGGGCTGGCCAAGTTCGTCCGCCGGACTCGGAATGGTACGAGACTTTGCGAGTAGCCTCCGTGTGCTAAAAATAGGCCGCGGGCACAGCCGCGTATAAAAATAACCGCCCGAAGCCCGGGGTGCCAAGTTCATCCAGCGGAAAAAGACCACAAAAACGGGTGGGCTATAGCCTTGGGGGGAGGGGCTGGCCAACTTCGTCCGCCGGACTCGGAATGGGGCGAGACTTTGCGAACGGCCTCCGCGTGCCAAAAATAGGCCGCGGGCACAGCCGCGCCCAAAAATAACCACCCGAAGGCCGGGGCGCCAAGTTCGTCCTGCGGAAAAATGGCCAAAAAACGGGTGGGCTATAGCCTTGGGGGGAGGGGCTGGCTAACTTCGTCCGCCGGACTTGGAATGGGGCGAGACTTTACGAGCGGCCTCCGCGTGCCAAAAATCGGCCGCGGGCAGAGCTGCGCCCAAAAATAGCCCTCCGAAGGTCGGCGAGCCCAAACCCCCCAGCGGAAAAATGGCCAAAAAACGGGTGGGCTATAGCCTTGGGGGGAGGGGCTGGCCAACTTCGTCCGCCGGACTCGGAATGGGGCTAGACTTTGCAGGCGCCCTCCGCGTGCCAAAAATAGGCCGCGGGCAAAGCTGCGGCCAAAAATAACCCCCCGAAGGCCGGGGCGCCAAGTTCGTCCTGCGGAAAAATGGCCAAAAAACGGGTGGGCTATGCCTTGGGGGGAGGGGTTGGCCAACTTCGTCCGCCGGACTCGGAATGGTGCGAGACTTTGCGAGCGGCCTCCGCATGCTAAAATTAGGCCGACGGAACAGCCGCGCCCAAAAATAACCCCCCGAAGGTCGGCGCGCCCAAACCCCCCAGCGGAAAAATGGCCAAAAAACGGGTGGGCTATAGCCTTGGGTGGAGGGGCTGGCTAACTTCGTCCGCCGGACTCGGAATGGGGCGAGTCTTTACGAGCGGCCTCCGCGTGCCAAAAATCGGCCGCGGGCAGAGCCGCGCCCAAAAATAGCCCCCCGAAGGTCGGCGCGCCCAAACCCCCCAGCGGAAAAATTGCCAAAAAACGGGTGGGCTATAGCCTTGGGGGGAGGGGCTGGCCAACTTCGTCCGCCGGACTCGGAATGGGGCGAGACTTTGCAGGCGGCCTCCGCGTGCCAAAAATAGGCCGCGGGCAAAGCCGCGCCCAAAAATAACCCCCCGATGGCCGGGGCACCGAGTTCGTCCAGCGGAAAAATGGCCGAAAAACGGGTGGGCTATAGCCTTGGGGGGAGGGGCTGGCCGACTTCGTCCGCCGGACTCGGAATGGTGCGACACTTTGCGAGCGGCCTCCGCATACCAAAATTAGGCCGCAGGCACCGCCGCGCCCAAAAATAACCCCCCGAAGGTCGGCGCGCCTAAACCACCTAGCGGAAAAATGGCCAAAAAACGGGTGCGCTATAGCCTTGGGGGGAGGGGCTGGCCAAATTCGTCCGCCGGACTCGGAATGGGACGAGACTTTGCGAGCGGCCTCCGCGTGCCAAAAATATGCCGCGGGCACAGCCGCACCCAAAAATAACCCCCCGAAGGTCGGCGCGCCTAAACCACCTAGCGGAAAAATGGCCAAAAAACGGGTGGGCTATAGCTTTGGGGGGAGGGGCTGGCCCACTTCGTCCGCCGGACTCGGAATGGGGCGAGACTTTGCGAGCGGACTCCGCGTGCCAAAAATAGGCCGCGAGCACAGCCACGCCCAAAAATAACCCCCCGAAGGTCGGCGCGCCCAAACCCCCCAGCGGAAAAATGACCAAAAAACGGGTTGGCTATAGCTTTGGGGGGAGGGGCTGGCCCACTTCGTCCGCCGGACTTGGAATGGGGCGAGACTTTGCGAGCGGACTCCGCGTGCCAAAAATAGGCCGCGGGCACAGCCACGCCCAAAAATAACCCCCCGATGGTCGGCGCGCCCAAACCCCCCAGCGGAAAAATGGCCAAAAAACGGGTGAGCTATAGCATTGGGGGGTGGGGCTGGTCCACTTCGTCCGCCGGACTCGGAATGGGGTGAGACTTTGGGAGCGGACTCCGCGTGCCAAAAATAGGCCGCGGGCAGAGCCGCGCCCAAAAATAGCCCCCCGAAGGTCGGCGCGCCCAAACCCCCCAGCGGAAAAATGGCCAAAAAATGGGTGGGCTATAGCCTTGGGAGGAGCGGCTGGCCCACTTCGTCCGCGGACTCGGAATGGGGCGAGACTTTGCGAGCGGCCTTCGCGTTCCAAAAATAGGCCACGGGCAAAGCTGCACCCAAAAATAACCCCCTGATGGCCGGGGCACCGAGTTCGTCCAGCGGAAAAATGGCCGAAAAACGGGTGGGCTATAGCCTTGGGGGGGGGGGCTGGCCAACTTCGTCCGCCGGACTCGGAATGGGGCGAGACTTTGCGAGCGGCCTCCGCGTGCCAAAAATAGGCCGCGGGCACAGCCGCACCCAAAAATAACCCCCCGAAGGTCGGCGCGCCTAAACCACCTAGCGGAAAAATGGCCAAAAAACGGGTGCGCTATAGCCTTGGGGGGAGGGGCTGGCCAAATTCGTCCGCCGGACTCGGAATGGGACGAGACTTTGCGAGCGGCCTCCGCGTGCCAAAAATATGCCGCGGGCACAGCCGCACCCAAAAATAACCCCCCGAAGGTCGGCGCGCCTAAACCACCTAGCGGAAAAATGGCCAAAAAACGGGTGGGCTATAGCTTTGGGGGGAGGGGCTGGCCCACTTCGTCCGCCGGACTCGGAATGGGGCGAGACTTTGCGAGCGGACTCCGCGTGCCAAAAATAGGCCGCGAGCACAGCCACGCCCAAAAATAACCCCCCGAAGGTCGGCGCGCCCAAACCCCCCAGCGGAAAAATGACCAAAAAACGGGTTGGCTATAGCTTTGGGGGGAGGGGCTGGCCCACTTCGTCCGCCGGACTTGGAATGGGGCGAGACTTTGCGAGCGGACTCCGCGTGCCAAAAATAGGCCGCGGGCACAGCCACGCCCAAAAATAACCCCCCGAAGGTCCGCGCGCCCAAACCCCCCAGCGGAAAAATGACCAAAAAACGGGTGGGCTATAGCCTTGGGGGGAGGGGCTGGCCAACTTCGTCCGCCGGACTCGGAATAGGGCGAGACTTTTCGAGCGGCCTCCGCGTGCCAAAAATAGGCCTCGGGCACAGCCGCATCCAAAAATAACCCTCCGAAGGCCGGTGCGCCAAGTTCGTCCGGCGGAAAAATGGCCAAAAAACGGGTGCGCTATAGCCTTGGGGGGAGGGGCTGGCCAAATTCGTCCGCCGGACTCGGAATGGGACGAGACTTTGCGAGCGGCCTCCGCGTGCCAAAATATGCATGGCACAGCCGCACCCAAAAATAACCCCCCGAAGGTCGGCGCGCCTAAACCCCCTCGCGGAAAAATGGCCAAAAAACGGGTGGGCTATAGCTTTGGGGGGAGGGGCTGGCCCACTTCGTCCGCCGGACTCGGAATGGGGCGAGACTTTGCGAGCGGACTCCGCGTGCCAAAAATAGGCCGCGAGCACAGCCACGCCCAAAAATAACCCCCCGAAGGTCGGCGCGCCCAAACCCCCCAGCGGAAAAATGACCAACAAACTGTTTGTCTATAGCATTGGGGGGAGGGTCCGGCCCACTTCGTCCGCCGGACTCGGAATGGGGCGAGACTTTGCGAGCGGACTCCGCGTGCCAAAAATAGGCCGCGGGCACAGCCACGCCCAAAAATAACCCCCCGAAGGTCCGCGCGCCCAAACCCCCCAGCGGAAAAATGACCAAAAAACGGGTGGGCTATAGCCTTGGGGGGAGGGGCTGGCCAACTTCGTCCGCCGGACTCGGAATAGGGCGAGACTTTTCGAGCGGCCTCCGCGTGCCAAAAATAGGCCTCGGGCACAGCCGCATCCAAAAATAACCCTCCGAAGGCCGGTGCGCCAAGTTCGTCCGGCGGAAAAATGGCCAAAAAACGGGTGGGCTATAGCCTTGGGGGGAGGGGCTGGCCAAGTTCTTCCGCCGGACTCGGAATAGTGCGAGACTTTGCGAGCGGCCTCCGCGTGCCAAAAATAGGCCGCGGGAACAGCCGTACCCAAAAATAACCCCCCGAAGGTCGGCGCGCCCAAACCCCCCAGCGGAAAAATGGCCAAAAAACGGTTGGGCTATAGCCTTGGGGGGAGGGGCTGGCCCACTTCGTCCGCCGGACTCGGAATGGGGCGAGACTTTGCGAGCGGCCTCCGCGTGCCAAAAATAGGCCGCGGGCACAGCCACGCCCAAAAATAACCCCCCGATGGTCGGCGCGCCCAAACCCCCCAGCGGAAAAATGGCCAAAAAACGGGTGAGCTATAGCATTGGGGGGTGGGGCTGGTCCACTTCGTCCGCCGGACTCGGAATGGGGTGAGACTTTGGGAGCGGACTCCGCGTGCCAAAAATAGGCCGTGGGCACAGCCACGCCCAAAAATAACCCCCCGAAGGTCCGCGCGCCCAAACCCCCCAGCGGAAAAATGACCAAAAAACGGGTGGGCTATAGCCTTGGGGGGAGGGGCTGGCCAACTTCGTCCGCCGGACTCGGAATAGGGCGAGACTTTTCGAGCGGCCTCCGCGTGCCAAAAATCGGCCTCGGGCACAGCCGCATCCAAAAATAACCCTCCGAAGGCCGGTGCGCCAAGTTCGTCCGGCGGAAAAATGGCCAAAAAACGGGTGGGCTATAGCCTTGGGGGGAGGGGCTGGCCAAGTTCTTCCGCCGGACTCGGAATAGTGCGAGACTTTGCGAGCGGCCTCCGCGTGCCAAAAATAGGCCGCGGGAACAGCCGTACCCAAAAATAACCCCCCGAAGGTCGGCGCGCCCAAACCCCCCAGCGGAAAAATGGCCAAAAAACGGTTGGGCTATAGCCTTGGGGGGAGGGGCTGGCCCACTTCGTCCGCCGGACTCGGAATGGGGCGAGACTTTGCGAGCGGCCTCCGCGTGCCAAATATAGGCCGCGGGCACAGCCACGCCCAAAAATAACCCCCCGATGGTCGGCGCGCCCAAACCCCCCAGCGGAAAAATGGCCAAAAAACGGGTGAGCTATAGCATTGGGGGGTGGGGCTGGTCCACTTCGTCCGCCGGACTCGGATTGGGGCGAGACTTTGCGAGCGGACTCCGTGTGCCAAAAATAGGCCGTGGGCACAGCCACGCCCAAAAATAACCCCCCGAAGGTCCGCGCGCCCAAATCCCCCAGCGGAAAAATGACCAAAAAACGGGTGGGCTATAGCCTTGGGGGGAGGGGCTGGTCCACTTCGTCCGCCGGACTCGGATTGGGGCGAGACTTTGCGAGCGGACTCTGCGTGCCAAAAATAGGCCGTGGGCACAGCCACGCCCAAAAATAACCCCCCGAAGGTCCGCGCGCCCAAACCCCCCAGCGGAAAAATGACCAAAAAACGGGTGGGCTATAGCCTTGGGGGGAGGGGCTGGCCAACTTCGTCCGTCGGACTCGGAATAGGGCGAGACTTTTCGAGCGGCCTCCGTGTGCCAAAAATAGGCCTCGGGCAAAGCCGCATCCAAAAATAACCCCCCGAAGGCCGGTGCGCCAAGTTCGTCCGGCGGAAAAATGGCCAAAAAACGGGTGGGCTATAGCCTTGGGGGGAGGGGCTGGTCCACTTCGTCCGCCGGACTCGGATTGGGGCGAGACTTTGCGAGCGGACTCCGCGTGCCAAAAATAGGCCGTGGGCACAGCCACACCCAAAAATAACCCCCCGAAGGTCCGCGCGCCCAAACCCCCCAGCGGAAAAATGACCAAAAAACGGGTGGGCTATAGCCTTGGGGGGAGGGGCTGGCCAACTTCGTCCGTCGGACTCGGAATAGGGCGAGACTTTTCGAGCGGCCTCCGTGTGCCAAAAATAGGCCTCGGGCACAGCCGCATCCAAAAATAACCCCCCGAAGGCCGGTGCGCCAAGTTCGTCCGGCGGAAAAATGGCCAAAAAACGGGTGGGCTATAGCCTTGGGGGGAGGGGCTGGCCAAGTTCTTCCGCCGGACTCGGAATAGTGCGAGACTTTGCGAGTGGCCTCCGCGTGCCAAAAATAGGCCGCGGGAACAGCCGTACCCAAAAATAACCCCCCGAAGGTCGGCGCGCCCAAACCCCCCAGCGGAAAAATGGCCAAAAAACGGTTGGGCTATAGCCTTGGGGGGAGGGGCTGGCCCACTTCGTCCGCCGGACTCGGAATGGGGCGAGACTTTGCGAGCGGCCTCCGCGTGCCAAATATAGGCCGCGGGCACAGCCACGCCCAAAAATAACCCCCCGATGGTCGGCGCGCCCAAACCCCCCAGCGGAAAAATGGCCAAAAAACGGGTGAGCTATAGCATTGGGGGGTGGGGCTGGTCCACTTCGTCCGCCGGACTCGGATTGGGGCGAGACTTTGCGAGCGGACTCCGTGTGCCAAAAATAGGCCGTGGGCACAGCCACGCCCAAAAATAACCCCCCGAAGGTCCACGCGCCCAAATCCCCCAGCGGAAAAATGACCAAAAAATGGGTGGGCTATAGCCTTGGGGGGAGGGGCTGGCCAACTTCGTCCGCCGGACTCGGAATAGGGCGAGACTTTTCGAGCGGCCTCCGCGTGCCAAAAATAGGCCTCGGGCACAGCCGCATCCAAAAATAACCACCCGAAGGCCGGTGCGCCAAGTTCGTCCGGCGGAAAAATGGCCAAAAAACGGGTGGGCTATAGCCTTGGGGGGAGGGGCTGGTCCACTTCGTCCGCCGGACTCGGATTGGGGCGAGACTTTGCGAGCGGACTCCGCGTGCCAAAAATAGGCCGTGGGCACAGCCACGCCCAAAAATAACCCCCCGAAGGTCCGCGCGCCCAAACCCCCCAGCGGAAAAATGACCAAAAAACGGGTGGGCTATAGCCTTGGGGGGAGGGGCTGGCCAACTTCGTCCGTCGGACTCGGAATAGGGCGAGACTTTTCGAGCGGCCCCCGTGTGCCAAAAATAGGCCTCGGGCACAGCCGCATCCAAAAATAACCCCCCGAAGGCCGGTGCGCCAAGTTCGTCCGGCGGAAAAATGGCCAAAAAACGGGTGGGCTATAGCCTTGGGGGGAGGGGCTGGCCAAGTTCTTCTGCCGGACTCGGAATAGTGCGAGACTTTGCGAGCGGCCTCCGCGTGCCAAAAATAGGCCGCGGGAACAGCCGTACCCAAAAATAACCCCCCGAAGGTCGGCGCGCCCAAACCCCCCAGCGGAAAAATGGCCAAAAAACGGTTGGGCTATAGCCTTGGGGGGAGGGGCTGGCCCACTTCGTCCGCCGGACTCGGAATGGGGCGAGACTTTGCGAGAGGCCTCCGCGTGCCAAAAATAGGCCGCGGGCACAGCCACGTCCAAAAATAACCCCCCGATGGTCGGCGCGCCCAAACCCCCCAGCGGAAAAATGGCCAAAAAACGGGTGAGCTATAGCATTGGGGGGTGGGGCTGGTCCACTTCGTCCGCCGGACTCGGAATGGCGCGAGACTTTGCGAGGGGCCTCCGTGTGCCAAAACTAGGCCGCGGGCACAGCCTTGCCCAAAAATAACCTCCCGAAGGCCGGAGCGCCAAGTTCGTCACCGGAAAAAGGCTACAAATACGGGTGGGCTATAGCCTTGGGGGGTGGGGCTGGCCGACTTCGTCCGCCGGACTCGGAATGGCGCGAGACATTAAGAGGGGCCTCCGTGTACCAAAAATAGGCCGTGGGCACAGCCGCGCCCAAAAATAACCACCCGAAGGCCGGGGCGCCAAGTTCGTCCAGCGGAAAAAGGCCACAAAAACGGGTGGGCTATAGCCTTGGGGGGTGGGGCTGGCCAACTTCGTCCGCCGGACTCGGAATGGAGCGAGACTTTGCGAGGGGCCTCCGTGTGCCAACAATAGGCCGCAGACACAACCGCGCCCAAAAATAACCGCCCGAAGGCTGGGGCGCCAAGTTCGTCCAGCGGAAAAAGGCCACAAAAACGGGTGGGCTATAGACTTGGGGGGTGGGGCTGGCCAACTTCGTCCGCCGGACTCGGAATGGCGCTAGACTTTGCGAGGGGCCTCCGTGTGCCAAATATAGGCCGCGGACACAGCTGCACCCAAAAATAACCTCCCGAAGGCCGGGGCGCCAAGTTCGTCAGCGGTAAAAGGCCACAAAAACGGGTGGGCTATAGCCTAGGGGGGTGGGGCTGGCCGACTACGTCCGCCGGACTCGGAATGGCGCGAGACTTTAAGAGGGGCCTCCGTGTGCCAAAAATAGACTGCGGGTGCAGCCGCGCCCAAAAATAACCGCCCGAAGGCCGGGTCGCCAAGTTCGTCCAGCGGAAAAAGGCCCCAAAAACGGGTGGGCTATAGCCTTGGGGGGTGGGGCTGGCCAACTTCGTCCGCCGGACTCGGAATAGCGCGAGACTTTGCGAGGGGCCTCCGTGTGCTAAAAATAGGCCGCGGACACAGCCGCGCCCAAAAATAGCCTCCCGAAGGCCGGGGTGCCATGTTCGTCAGCGGAAAAAGGCCACAAAAACGGGTGGGCTATAGCCTTGGGGGGTGGGGCTGGCCGACTTCGTCCGCCGGACTCGGAATGGCGCGAGACTTTAAGAGGGGCCTCCGTGTGCCAAAAATAGGCCGTGGGCACAGCCGCGCCCAAAAATAACCGCCCGAAGGCCGGGGCGCCAAGTTCGTCCAGCGGAAAAAGGCCACAAAAACGGGTGGGCTGTAGCCTTGGGCGGAGGGGCAGGCCAACTTCGTCCGCCGGACTCGGAATGGGGCGAGACTTTGCGAACGGCCTCCGCGTGCCAAAAATAGGCCGTGGACGCATCCGCGCCCCAAAATAACTGCCCGAAGGTCGGGCGCCCAAACCCCACTGTGGAAAAATGGCCAAAAAACGGGCGGGCTATAGCCTTTGGGGGGAGGGGCTGGCCAACTTCGTCTGCCAGACTCGGAATGGGGCGAGACTTTGCGAGCGGCCTCCGCATGCACAAAATAGGCCGCGGGCACAGCCGCACCCAAAAATAACCCCCGAACGTCGGCGCGCACAAACCCCCCAGTGGAAAAATGGCCAAAAAACGGGTGGGCTATAGCCTTGGGGAGAGGGCCTGGCCAACTTCGTCCGCCGGACTCGGAATGGCGCAAGACTTTGCGAGGCCCCTCCGTGTGCCAAAAATAGGCCGCGGGCACAGCCGCACCAAAAAATACCCGCCGAAGGCCGGGGCGCCAAGTTCGTCCAGCGGAAAAAGGCAACAAAAACGGGTGGGCTATAGACTTGGGGGGTGGGGCTGGCCAACTTCGTCCGCCGGACTCGGAATGGCGCGAGACTTGGCGAGGCACCTCCATGTACCAAAAATAGGCCGCGGACACAGCCGCGCCCAAAAATACACGCCCGAAGGCCGAGGCGCCAAGTTCGTCCAGCGGAAAAAGGCCACAAAAACGGGTGGGCTATAGCCTTGGGGGATGGGGCTGGCCTACTTCGTCCGCCGGACTCGGAATGGCGCGAGACTTTGCGAGGGCCCTCCGTGTGCCAAAAATAGGCCGCCGGCACAGCCGCGGCCAAAAATAACCGCCCGAAGGCCGGGGCGCCAAGTTCGTCCAGCGGAAAAAGGCCACAAAAACGGGTGGGCTATAGCCTTGGGGAGTGGGCTGGCCAACTTCGTCCGCCGGACTCGGAATGGCGCGGAACTTTATGAGGCGCCTCCGTGTGCCAAAAATAGGCCGCGGGAACAGCCGCGCCCAAAACTACCCGCCCGATGGCCGGGGCGCCAAGTTTGTCCAGCGGAATAAGGCCACAAAAACGGGTGGGCTATAGCCTTGGGGGGTGGGGCTGGCCCACTTCGTCCGCCGGACTCGGAATGGCGCGAGACTTTACGAGGCGCCTCCGTGTGCCAAAAATAGGCCGCGGGCACAGTCGCGCCCAAAAATACCTGCCCGAAGGCCGGGGCGCCAAGTTCGTCCAGCGGAAAGAGGCCACAAAAACGGGTGTGCTATAGCCTTGGAGGGTGGGGCTGGCCAACTTTGCCCGCCCGACTCGGAATGGCGCGAGACTTTGCAAGTCACCTCCGTGTGCCAAAAATAGTCCGCGGGCACAGCCGCGCCCAAAAATACCCTCCCGAAGGCCGGGGCGCCAAGTTCGTCCTGCGGATAAAGGCCACAAAAACGGGTGGGCTATAGCCTCGTGGGGTGGGGCTGGCCCACTTCGTCCGCCGGACTCGGAATGGGGCGAGACTTTGCGAGCGGCCTCCACGTGCCAAAAATAGGCCGCGGTCACAGCCGCGCCCAAAAATAACTGCCCGAAGGCCGGGGCGCCAAGTTCGTGCAGCGGAAAAATGGCCAAAATACGGGTGGGCTATAGCCTTGGGGGGAGGGGCTGGCCAACTTCGTCCGCCGGATTCGGAATGGGGCGAGACTTTGCGAGCGGCCTCCGCGTGCCAAAAATAGGCTGCAGGCACAGCCGCGCCCAAAAATAACCCCCGAAGGTCGGCACGCGCAAACCCCCCAGCGGAAAAATGGCCAAAAAACGGATGGGCTATAGCGTTGTGGGGAGGGGCTGGCCAACTTCGTCCACCGGACTCGGAATGGCGCGAGACATTGCGAGGGTCCTCCGTGTGCCAAAAATAGGACGCGGGCACAGCCGCGACCAAAAATAACCGCTCGAAGGCCGGGGCGCCAAGTTCGTCCAGCGGAAAGAGGCCACAGAAACGGGTGGGCTATAGCCTTGGGGGGTGGGGCTGGCCAACTTCGTCCGCCGGACTCGAAATGGCGCGAGACTTTGCGAGGGGCCTCCGTGTGCCAAATATAGGCCGCAGACACAGCTTCACCCAAAAATAACCTCCCGAAGGCCGGGGCGCCAAGTTCGTCAGCGGAAAAAGGCCACAAAAACGGGTGGGCTATAGCCTTGGGGGGTGGGGTTGGCCACCTTCGTCCGCCGGACTCGGAATGGCGCGAGACTTTGCGAGGGACCTCCGTGTGCCAAAAATAGGCTGCGGGCACAGCCGTGCCCAAAAATAACTGCCCGAAGGCCGGGGCGCGAAGTTCCTCCAGCGGAAAAAGGCCACAAAAACGGGTGGGCTATAGCCTTGGGGGGTGGGGCTGGCCAACTTCGTCCGCCGGACTCGGAATGGCGCGAGACTTTGCAAGGGGCCTCCGTGTCCAAAAAATAGGCCGCGGGCACAGCCGCGCCCAAAAATAACTGCCCGAAGGCCGGGGCGCGAAGTTCCTCCAGCGGAAAAAGGCCACAAAAACGGGTGGGCTATAACCTTGGGGGGTGGGGCTGGCCACCTTCGTCCGCCGGACTCGAAATGGCGCGAGACTTTGCGAGGGGCCTCCGAGTGCCAAATATAGGCCGCGGACACAGCTTCACCCAAAAATAACCTCCCGAAGGCCGGGGCGCCAAGTTCGTCCAGCGGAAAAAGGCCACAAAAACGGGTGGGCTATAGCCTTGGGAGGTGGGGCTGGCCAACTTTGTCCGCCGGACTCGGAATGGCGCGAGACTTTGCGAGGGGCCTCCGTGAGCCAAAAATAGGCCGCGGACACAGCCGCGCCCAAAAATAACCGCCCGAAGGCTGGGGCGCCAAGTTCGTCCAGCGGAAAAAGGCCACAAAAACGGATGGGCTATAGCCTTGGGGGGTGGGGTTGGCCACCTTCGTCCGCCGGACTCGGAATGGCGCGAGACTTTGCGAGGGACCTCCGTGTGCCAAAAATAGGCTGCGGGCACAGCCGTACCCAAAAATAACCGCCCGAAGGCCGGGGCGCCATGTTCGTCCAGCGGAAAAAGGCCACAAAAACGGGTGGGCTACAGCCTTGGGAGGTGGGGCTGGCCAACTTTGTCCGCCGCACTCGGAATGGCGCGAGACTTTGCGAGTGGCCTCCGTGAGCCAAAAATAGGCCGCGGACACAGCCGCGCCCAAAAATAACAGCCCGAAGGCCGGAGCGTCAAGTTCGTCCAGCGGAAAAATTCCACAAAAACGGGTGGGCTATATCCTTGGGGGGTGGGGCTGGCCATCTTCGTCCGCCGGACTCGGACTGGCGCGAGACTTTGCGAGGGGCCTCCGTGTACAAAAACTAGGCCGCGGGCACAGCCACGCCCAAAAATAACCACCCGAAGGCCGGGGCGCCAAGTTCGTCCAGCGGAAAAAGGCCACAAAAACGGGTGGGCTATAGCCTGAGGAGGTGGGGCTGGCCAGCTTCGTCCGCCGGACTCGGAATGGCGCGAGACTTTGTGAGGGGCCTCCGTGTGCCAAAAATAGGCTGCGGGCACAGCCGCGCCTGAAAATAATCTTCCGAAGCCCGGGGCGCCAAGTTCGTCCAGCGGAAAAAGGCCACAAAATTGGGTGGGCTATAGCCTTGGGGGATGGGGATGGCCAAATTCGTCCGCCGGACTCGGAATGGCGCGAGACTTTGTGAGGGACCTCCGTGTGCCAAAAATAGGCTGCGGGCACAGCCGCACCCAAAAATAACCGCCCGAAGGCCGGGGCGCCATGTTCGTCCAGCGGAAAAAGGCCACAAAAACGGGTGGGCTACAGCCTTGGGAGGTGGGGCTGGCCAACTTTGTCCGCCGGACTCGGAATGGCGCGAGACTTTGCGAGGGCCTCCATGAGCCAAAAATAGGCCGCGGACACAGCCGCGCCCAAAAATAACAGCCCGAAGGCCGGAGCGTCAAATTCGTCCAGCGGAAAAATTCCACAAAAACGGTTGGGCTATAGCCTTGGGGGGTGGGGCTGGCCATCTTCGTCCGCCGGACTCGGACTGGCGCGAGACTTTGCGAGGGGCCTCCGTGTACAAAAAATAGGCCGCGGGCACAGCCACGCCCAAAAATAACCACCCGAAGGCCGGGGCGCCAAGTTCGTCCAGCGGAAAAAGGCCACAAAAACGGGTGGGCTATAGCCTTGGGGGGTGGGGCTGGCCAACTTCGTCCGCCGGACTCGGAATGGCGCGAGACTTTGCGAGGGGCCTCCGTGTGCCAAAAATAGGCCGCGGGCACAGCCGCGCCCAAAAAAAAACCGCACGAAGGCCGGGGCGCCAAGTTCGTCAGCGGAAAAAGGCCACAAAAACGGGTGGGCTATAGCCTTGGGGGGTGGGGCTGGCCAACTTCGTCCGCCGGACTCGAAATGGCGCGAGACTTTGCGAGGGGCCTCCGTGTGCCAAATATAGGCCGCAGACACAGCTTCACCCAAAAATAACCTCCCGAAGGCCGGGGCGCCAAGTTCGTCAGCGGAAAAAGGCCACAAAAACGGGTGGGCTATAGCCTTGGGGGGTGGGGCTGGCCGACTTCGTCCGCCGGACTCTGAATGGCGCGAGACTTTAAGAGGGGCCTCCGTGTGCCAAAAATAGGCTGTGGGCTCAGCCGCGCCCGAAAATAACCGCCCGAAGGCCGGGGCGCCAAGTTCGTCCAGCGGAAAAAGGCCACAAAAACGGGTGGGCTATAGCCTTGGGAGGTGGGGCTGGCCAACTTCGTCCGCCGGACTCGGAATGGCGCGAGACTTTGCAAGGGGCCTCCGTGTCCAAAAAATAGGCCGTGGGCACAGCCGCGCCCAAAAATAACCGCCCGAAGGCCGGGGCGCGAAGTTCCTCCAGCGGAAAAAGGCCACAAAAACGGGTGGCCTATAGCCTTGGGGGGTGGGGCTGGCCAACTTCGTCCGCCGGACTCGAAATGGCGCGAGATTTTGCGAGGGGCCTCCGTGTCCAAAAAATAGGCCGCGGGCACAGCCGCGCCCAAAAATAACCGCCCGAAGGCCGGGGCGCCAAGTTCGTCCAGCGGAAAAAGGCCACAAAAACGGGTGGGCTATAGCCTTGGGGGGTGGGGCTGGCCAACTTCGTCCGCCGGACTCGGAATGGTGCGAGCCTTTGCGAGGGGCCTCCGTGTGCCAAAAATAGGCCGCGGGCACAGCCGCGTCCAAAAATAACTGCACGAAGGCCGGGGCGCCAAGTTCGTCAGCGGAAAAAGGCCACAAAAACGGGTGGGCTATAGCCTTGGGGGGTGGGGCTGGCCAACTTCGTCCGCCGGACTCGAAATGGCGCGAGACTTTGTGAGGGGCCTCCGTGTGACAAATATAGGCCGCGGACAAAGCTTCACCCAAAAATAACCTCCCGAAGGCCGGGGCGCCAAGTTCGTCAGCGGAAAAAGGCCAGAAAAACGGGTGGGCTATAGCCTTGGGGGGTGGGGCCGGCCGACTTCGTCCGCCGGACTCTGAATGGCGCGAGACTTTAAGAGGGGCCTCCGTGTACCAAAAATAGGCCGTGGGCTCAGCCGCACCCGAAAATAACCGCCCGAAGGCCGGGGCGCCAAGTTCGTCCAGCGGAAAAAGGCCACAAAAACGGGTGGGCTATAGCCTTGGGAGGTGGGGCTGGCCAACTTCGTCCGCCGGACTCGGAATGGCGCGAGACTTTGCAAGGGGCCTCCGTGTCCAAAAAATAGGCCGCGGGCACAGCCGTGCCCAAAAATTCCCGCCCGAAGGCCGGGGCCCCAAGTTCGTCCAGCGGAAAAAGGCCACAAAAACGGGTGGCCTTGGGGGGTGGGGCTGGCCAACTTCGTCCGCCGGACTCTGTATGGCGCGAGACTTTGCGAGGCGCCTCCGTCCGTCCGCCGGACTCGGAATGGCGCGAGACTTTGCGAGGCGCCTCCGTGTGCCAAAAATAGGCCGCGGGCATAGCCGCGCCCAAAAATACCAGCCCGAAGGCCGGGGCGCGAAGTTCGTCCAGCGGTAAAAGGCCACAAAAACGGGTGGGCTATAGACTTGGGGGGTGGGGCTGGCCAACTTCGTCCGCCGGACTCGGAATGGCGCGAGCCTTTCCGAGGCGCCTCCGTGTGCCAAAAATAGGCCGCGGGCACAGCGGCGCCCAAAAATACCCGCCCGAAGGCCGGGGTACCAAATTCGTCCAGCGGAAAAAGGCCTCAAAAACGGGTGGGCTATAGCCTTGGGGGGTGGGGCTGGCCAACTTTGTCCGCCGGACTCGGAATGGCGCGAGAAATTGCGAGGCGCCTCCGTGTGCCCAAAATAGGCCGCGGCCACAGCCGCTCCCAAAAATACCCGCCCGATGGCCGGGACGCCAAGTTCGTCCAGCGGAAAAAGGCCACAAAAACGGGTGGGCTATAGCCTTGGGGGGTGGGGCTGGCCAACTTCGTCCGCATGACTCGGAATGGCACGAGACTTTGCGAGGCGCCTCCGTTTGCCAAAAATAAGCCGCGGGCACAGCCGCGCCCAAAAATACCCACCCGAAGGCCGGGGCGCCAAGTTCGTCCAGTGGCAAAATTCCACAAAAACGGGTGGGCTATAGCGTTGGGGGGTTGGGCTGGCCTACTTCGTCCGCCGGACTCGGAATGGCGCGAGACTTTATGAGGTGCCTCCGTGTGACAAAAATAGACCGCGGGCACAGCCGCGCCCAAAAATACCTGCCCGAAGGCCGGGGCGCCAAGTTCGTCCAACGGAAAAAGGCCACAAAAACGGGTGGGCTATAGCCTTGGGGGGTGGGGCTGGCCAACTTCGTCCGCCGGACTCGGAATGGCGCGAGAATTTGCGAGGCGCCTCCGTGTATGAAAAATAGGCCGCGGGCACAGCCGCACCCAAAAATACCCGCCCGAAGGCCGGGACGCCAAGTTTGTCCAGCGGAAAAAGGCCACAAAAACGGGTGGGCCATAGCCTTGGGGGGTGGGGCTGGCCAACTTTGTCCGCCGGACTCGGAATGGTGCGAGATTTTGCGAGGCCCCTCCGTGCGCCAAAATAGGCCGCGGGCACAGCCGCGTCCAAAAATACCAGCCCGAAGGCAGGGGCGCCAAGTTCGTCCAGCGGAAAAAGGCCACAAAAATGGGTGGGCTATAGCCTTGGGGGGTGGGGCAGGCCAACTTCGACCGCCGGACTCGGAATGGCGCGAGACTTTGCGAGGCTCCTCCATGTGACAAAAATAGGCCGCGGGCACAGCCGCACCCAAAAATAACCACCCGAAGGCCGGGACGCCGAGTTCGTCCAGCGGAAAAAGGCCACAACACCGGGTGGGCCATAGCCTTGGGGGGTGGGGCTGGCCAACTTCGTCCGCTGGACTCGGAATGGCGCGAGACTTTGCGAGGCCCCTCCGTGTGCCAACATAGGCCGCGGGCATAGCCGCGCCCAAAAATACCCGCCCGAAGGTAGGGGCGCCAAGTTTGTCTAGCGGAAAAAGGCCACAAAAACGGGTGGGCTATAGCCTTGGGGGGTGGGGCTGGCCAACTTCGTCCGCCGGACTCGGAATGGCGCCAGACTTTGCGAGGTGCCTCCATGTGTGAAAAATAGGCCGCGGGCACAGCCGCGCCCAAAAATACCCGCCCGAAGGCCGGGGCGCCAAGTTCGTCCAGCGGAAAAAGTCCACAAAAACGGGTGGGCTATAGCGTTGGGGGGTGGGGCTTGCCAACTTCGTCCGCCGGACTCGGAATGGCGCGAGACTTTGCGAGGCGCCTCCGTGTGCCAAAAATAGGCCACGGGCACAGCCGCGCACAAAAATATCCGCCCGAAGGCCGGGGCGCCAACTTCGTCCAGCGGAAAAAGGCCACAAAAACGGGTGGGCTATAGCGTTGGGGGGTGGGGCTGGCCAACTTCGTCCGCCGGACTCGGAATGGGGCGAGACTTTACGAACGGCCTCCGCGTGCCAAAAATAGGATGCGGGCACAGCCGCACCCAAAAATAACCGCCCGAAGGCCGTGGCGCCAAGTTCGTCCAGCGGAAAAATGGCCAAAAAACGGGTGGGCTATAGCCTTGGGGGGAGGGGCTGGCTAACTTCGTCCACCGGACTCGGAATGGGGCGATACTTTGCGAGCGGCCTCCGCGTGCCAAAAATAGGCCGCAGGCACAGCCGCGCCCAAAAATAACACCCCGAAGGTCGGCGCGCCCAAACCCCCCAGCGGAAAAATGGCCAAAAAATGGGTGGGCTATAGCCTTGGGGGGAGGGGCTGGCCCACTTCGTCCGCCGGACTCGGAATGGGGCGAGAGTTTGCGAGCGGCCTCCGCATGCCAAAAATAGGCAGCGGGCACAGCCGCGCCCAAAAATAAGCGCCCGAAGGCCAGGGCGCCAAGTTCGTCCAGCGGAAAAATGGCCAAAAAACGGGTGGGCTATAGCATTGGGGGGAGGGGCTGGCCAACTTTGTCCGCCGGACTCGGAATGGGGAGAGACTTTGGAGCGGCCTCCGCGTGCCAAAATTAGGCCGCGGGCAAAGCCGCGCCAAAAAATAACCCCCCGAAGGTCGGCGCGCCCAAACCCCCCAGCGGCAAAATGGCCAAAAAACGGGTGGGTTATAGCCTTGGGGGGAGGGGCTGGCCAACTTCGTCCGCCGGACTCGGAATGGGGCGAGACATTGCGAGCGGCCTCCGCGTGCAACAAAAATAGGCCGCGGGCACAGCCGCGCCCAAAAATAACCGCCCGAAGGCCGGGGCGCCAAGTTCGTCCAGCGAAAAAAATGGCCAAAAAATGGGTTGGCTATAGCCTTCGGGGGAGGGGCTGGCCCACTTCGTCCGCCGGACTCGGAATGGGGTGAGACTTTATGAACGGCCTTCGCGTGCCAAAAATAGGCCACGGGCACAGCCGCACCCAAAAATAACTGCCCGAAGGTCGGCGCGCCCAAACCCCCCAGCGGAAAATGGCCAAAAAACGGGTGGGCTATAGCCTTTGGGGGAGGGGCTGGACAACTTCGTCCGCCGGACTCGGAATGGGGCGAGACATTGCGAACGGCCTCCGCGTGCCAAAAATAGGCCGCGGGCACAGCCGTGCCCAAAAATAACCGCCCGAAGGCCGGGGCGCCAAGTTCGTCCAGCAGAAAAATGGCCAAAATCCGGGTGGGCTATAGCGTTGCGGGGAGGGGCTGGCCAACTTCGTCCGCCGGACTCGGAATGGGGCGAGACTTTACGAACGGCCTCCGCATGCCAAAAATAGGATGCGGGCACAGCCGCACGCAAAAATAACCGCCCGAAGGCCGTGGCGCCAAGTTCGTCCAGCGGAAAAATGGCCAAAAAACGGGTGGGCTATAGCCTTGGGGGGAGGGGCTGGCTAACTTCGTCCACCGGACTCGGAATGGGGCGATACTTTGCGAGCGGCCTCCGCGTGCCAATAATAGGCCGCGGGCACAGCCGCGCCCAAAAATAATGCCCCGAAGGTCGGCGCGCCCAAACCCCCCAGCGGAAAAATGGCCAAAAAATGGGTGGGCTATAGCCTTGGGGGGAAGGGCTGGCCAACTTCGTCCACCGGACTCGGATTGGGGCGATACTTTGCGAGCGGCCTCCGCGTGCCAAAAATAGGCCGCAGGCACAGCCGCGCCCAAAAATAACGCCCCGAAGGTCGGCGCGCCCAAACCCCCCAGCGGAAAAATGGCCAAAAAATGGGTGGGCTATAGCCTTGGGGGGAGGGGCTGGCCCACTTCGTCCGCCGGACTCGGAATGGGGCGAGAGTTTGCGAGCGGCCTCCGCATGCCAAAAATAGGCAGCGGGCACAGCCGCGCCCAAAAATAAGCGCCCGAAGGCCGGGGCACCAAGTTCGTCCAGCGGAAAAATGGCCAAAAAACGGGTGGGCTATAGCATTGGGGGGAGGGGCTGGCCAACTTCGTCCGCCGGACTCGGAATGGGGAGAGACTTTGGAGCGGCCTCCGCGTGCCAAAATTAGGCCGCGGGCAAAGCCGCGCCAAAAAATAACCCCCCGAAGGTCGGAGCGCCAAACCCCCCAGCGGCAAAATGGCCAAAAACGGGTGGGTTATAGCCTTGGGGGGAGGGGCTGGCCAACTTCGTCCGCCGGACTCGGAATGGGGCGAGACATTGCGAGCGGCCTCCGCGTGCAACAAAAATAGGCCGCGGGCACAGCCGCGCCCAAAAATAACTGCCCGAAGGCCGGGGCGCCAAGTTCGTCCAGCAGAAAAATGGCCAAAATCCGGGTGGGCTATAGCCTTGCGGGGAGGGGCTGGCCAACTTCGTCCGCCGGACTCGGAATGGGGCGAGACCTTACGAATGGCCTCCGCGTGCCAAAAATAGGATGCGGGCACAGCCGCACCCAAAAATAACCGCCCGAAGGCCGTGGCGCCAAGTTCGTCCAGCGGAAAAATGGCCAAAAAACGGGTGGGCTATAGCCTTGGGGGGAGGGGCTGGCCAACTTCGTCCGCCGAACTCGGAATGGGACGAGACTTTGCGAGCAGCCTCCGCGTGCCAAAAATAGGCCACGGGCACAGCCGCGCCCAAAAATAACCGCCCGAAGGCCGGGGAGCCAAGTTCGTCTAGCGGAAAAATGGCCAAAAAACGGGTGGGCTATAGCCTTCGGGGGAGGGGCTGGCCAACTTCGTCCGCCGGACTCGGAATGGGGTGAGACTTTGCGAGCGCCTCCCCATGCCAAAAATAGGCTGCGGGCACAGCCGTACCCAAAAATAACCACCCGAAGGCCGGGGCGCCAAGTTCGTCCAGCGGAAAAAAGGCCAAAAAACGGGTGGGCTATAGCCTTGGGGGGAGGGGCTGGCCAACTTCGTCCGCCGGACTCGGAATGGGGCGAGACTTTGCGTGTGACCTCCGCATGCCAAAAATAGGCCGCGGACACAGCCGCGCCAAAACCCCCCAGCGGAAAAATGGCCAAAAAACGGGTCGGCTATAGCCTTGGGGGGAGGGGCTGGCCGACTTCGTCCGCCGGACTCGGAATGGGGCGAGACTTTTTATGAGCGGCCTCCGCATGCCAAAAATAGGCCGCGGGCACAGCCGCACCCAAAAATAACCCCCCGAAGGTCGGCGCGCCCAAACCCCCCAGCGGAAAAATGGCCAAAAAACGGGTGGGCTATAGCCTTGGGGGGAGTGGCTGGCCCACTTCGTCCGCCGGACTCGGAATGGCGCGAGACTTTGCGAGCGGCCTCCGTGTGCCAAAAATAGGCCGCAGGCACAGCCGTACCCCAAAATAACCCCCCGAAGGTCAGCGCGCCCAAACCCCCCAGCGGAAAAATGGCCAAAAAACGGGTGGGCTATAGCCTTGGGGGGAGTGGCTGGCCCACTTCGTCCGCCGGACTCGGAATGGGGCGAGACTTTACGAGCGGCCTCTGCGTACCAAAAAGAGGCCGCGGGCGCAGCCATTCCCAAAAATAATCCCCCGAAGGTCGGCGCGCCCAAACCCCCCAGCGAAAAAATGGCCAAAAAACGGGTGGGCTATAGCCTTGGGGGGAGGGGCTGGCCAACTTCATCTGCCAGACTCGGAATGGGGCGAGACTTTGCGTGTGGCCTCCGTGTGCCAAAAATAGGCCGCGGGCACAGCCGCGCCCAAGCCCCCCTGCGGAAAAATGGCCAAAAACGGGTGGGCTATAGCCTTGGGGGGAGGGGCTGGCCGACTTCGTCCGCCGGACTCGGAATGGGGCGAGACTTTGCGAGCGGCCTCCGCGTGCCAAAAATAGGGCCCGGGCACAGCCGCTCCCAAAAATAACCCCCCGATGGTCGGCGCGCCCAAACCCCCCAGCGGAAAAATGGCCAAAAAACGGGTGGCTATAGCCTTGGGGGGAGGGGCTGGCCCACTTCGTCCGCCAGACTCGGAATGGGGTGAGACTTTGCGTACGGCCTCCGCGTGCCAAAAATAGGCCGCGGGCACAGCCGTGCCCAAAAATAACCCCCCGAAGGTCGGCGCGCCCAAACCCCCCAGCCGAAAAATGGCCAAAAGAAGGGTGGGCTATAGCCTTGGGGGAAGGGGCTGGCCAACTTCGTCCGCCGGACTCGGAATGGGGCGAGACTTTGCGAGCGGCCTCCGCGTGCCAAAAGTAGGCCGCGGGCACTGCCGCACCCCAAAATAACCCCCCGAAGGTCGGCGCGCCCAAACACCCCAGCGGAAAAATGGCCAAAAAACGGGTGGGCTATAGCCTTGGGGGGACGGGCTTGCCAACTTCGTCCGCCAGACTCGGAATGGGGCTAGACTTTGCGAGCGGCCTCCGCGTGCCAAAAATAGGCCGCGGGCACAGCCGTTCCCAAAAATAACCCCCCGAAGGTTGGCGCGCCCAAACCCCCCAGCGGAAAAATGGCCAAAAAACGGGTGGGCTATAGCCTTGGGGGGAGGGGCTGGCCAACTTCGTCCGCGGGACTCGGAATGGGGTGAGACATTGCGTGTGTCCTCCGCGTGTCAAAAATAGGCCGCGGGCACAGCCACGCCCAAAACCCCCAGCGGAAAAATGGCCAAAAAACGGGTGGGCTATAGCCTTGGGGGGAGTGGCTGGCCGACTTCGTCCGCCGGACTCGGAATGGGGCGAGACTTTGTGAGCGGCCTCCGCGTGCCAAAAATAGGCCACGGGCACAGCCGCGCCCAAAAATAACCCCCCGAAGGTCGGCGCGCCCAAACCCCCCAGCGGAAAAATGGCCAAAAAACGGGTGGGCTATAGCCTTGGGGGGAGGGGCTGGCCTTCGTCCGCCAGACTCGGAATGGGACGAGACTTTGCGTGCGGCCTCCGCATACCAAAAATAGGCCGCGGGCACAGCCGCGCCCAAAAATAACCCCCCGAAGGTCGGCGCACCCAAACCCCCCAGCGGAAAAATGGCCAAAAGAAGGGTGGGCTATAGCCTTGGGGGAAGGGGCTGGCCAACTTCGTCCGCCGGACTCGGAATGGGGCGAGACTTTGCGAGCAGCCTCCACGTGCCAAAAATAGGCCGCGGGCACTGCCGCGCCCCAAAATAACCCCCGAAGGTCGGCGCGCCCAAACACCCCAGCGGAAAAATGGCCAAAAAACGGGTGGGCTATAGCCTTGGGGGGAGGTGCTGGCCCACTTCGTACGCCGGACCCGGAATGGGGCGAGACTTTGCGAGTGGCCTCCGCGTGCCAAAAATAGGCCGCGGCCACAGCCGTTCCCAAAAATAACCCCCCGAAGGTGGCGCGCCCAAACCCCCCAGCGGAAAAATGGCCAAAAAACGGGTGGGCTATAGCCTTGGGGGGAGGGGCTGGCCAACTTCGTCCGCGGGACTCGGAATGGGGCGAGACATTGCGTGTGTCCTCCGTGTGTCAAAAATAGGCCACGGGCACAGCCACGCCCAAACCCCCCAGCGGAAAAATGGCCAAAAAACGGGTGGGCTATAGCCTTGGGAGGAGTGGCTGGCCGACTTCGTCCGCCGGACTCGGAATGGGGCGAGACATTGCGAGTGGCCTCCGCATGCCAAAAATAGGCCACGGGCACAGCCGCGCCCAAAAATAACCCCCCGAAGGTCGGCGCGCCCAAACCCCCCAGCGGAAAAATGGCCAAAAAACGGGTGGGCTATAGCCTTGGGGGGAGGGGCTGGCCGACTTCGTCCGCCAGACTCGGAATGGGACGAGACTTTGCGTGCGGCCTCTGCGTGCCACAAATAGGCCACGGGCACAGCCGCGCCCAAAAATAACCCCCCGAAGGTCGGCGCACCCAAACCCCCCAGCGGAAAAATGGCCAAAAAACGGGTGGGCTATAGCCTTGGGGGGAGGGGCTGGCCAACTTCGTCCGCCGGACTCGGAATGGGGCGAGACTTTGCGAGCAGCCTCCACGTGCCAAAAATAGGCCGCGGGCACTGCCGCGCCCCAAAATAACCCCCGAAGGTCGGCGCGCGCAAACACCCCAGCGGAAAAATGGCCAAAAAACGGGTGGGCTATAGCCTTGGGGGGAGGGGCTGGCCCACTTCGTACGCCGGACCTGGAATGGGGCGAAACTTTACGAGCGGCCTCCGCGTGCCAAAAATAGGCCGCAGCCACAGCCGTGCCCAAAAATAACCCCCCGAAGGTGGCGCGCCCAAACCCCCCAGCGGAAAAATGGCCAAAAAACGGGTGGGCTATAGCCTTGGGGGGAGGGGCTGGCCCACTTCATCCGCCGGACTCGGAATGGGGCGAGACTTTGCGAGCGACCTCCGTGTGCCAAAACTAGGCCGCGGGCACAGCCGCGCCCACACCCCCCAGCGGAAAAATGGCCAAAAAACGGGTGGGTTTTAGCCTTGGGGGGAGGGGCTGGACAACTTCGTCCGCCGGACTCGGAATGGGGCGAGATTTTGTGAGCGGCCTCCGCGTGCCAAAAATAGGCCGCGGGCACAGCCGCGTCCAAAAATAAACCCCCGAAGGTCGGCGCGCCCAAACTCCCCAGCGGAAAAATGGCCAAAAAACGGGTGGGCTATAGGCTTGGGGGGAGGAGCTGGCCAACTTCGTCCGCCGGACTCGGAATGGGGCGAGACTTTGCGAGCGGCCTCCGCGTGCCAAAAATAGTCCGCGGGCACAGCCGCGCCCAAAAATAACCCCCCGAAGGTCGGCGCGCCCAATCCCCCCAGCGGAAAATGGCCAAAAAACGGGTGGGCTATAGCCTTGGGGGGAGGGGCTGGCCAACTTCGTCCGCCGGACTCGGAATGGGGCGAGACTTTGCGAGCGGCCTCCGCGTGCCAAAAATAGGCCGGGGCACATCCGCGTCCAAAAATAACCCCCCGATGGTCGGAGCGCCCAAACCCCCCAGCGGAAAAATGGCCAAAAAACGGGTGGGCTATAGCCTTGGTGGGAGGGGCTGGCCAACTTCGTCCGCCGGACTCGGAATGGGGCGAGACTTTGCGAGCGGCCTCCGCGTGCCAAAAATAAGCCGCGGGTAAAGCCGCGCCCAAAAATAAGCGCCCGAAGGTCGTGGTGCCAAAACCCCGCGGCGGAAAAATGGCCAAAAAACGGGTGGGCTATAGCCTTGGTGGGGGGCGCGGGCGAAGTTCGTCCGCCGGACTCAGAATGGGGCGAGACTTTGCGAGGGGCCTCGGGGTACCAAAAATAAGCCGCGGGAAAAGCCGCGCCCAAAAAAAAGTGCCCGAAGATCGTGGTGCCAAAACCCCCCAGCGGAAAAATGGTCAAAAAACCGGTGGGCTATAGCCTTGGTGGGGGGTGCGGGCGAAGTTCGTCCGCCGGACTCGGAATGGGGCGAGACTTTGCGAGCGGCCTCCGCGTGCCAAAAATAGGCCGCGGGCACAGCCGTGCCCAAAAATAACCCCCCGAAGGTCGGCGCACCCAAACCCCCCAGCGGAAAAATGGCCAAAAAACGGATGGGCTATAGCCTTGGTGGGAGGGGCTGGCCAACTTCGTCTGCCGGACTCGGAATGGGGCGAGACTTTGCGAGCGGCCTCGGGGTGCCAAAAATAAGCCGCGGGCAAAGCCGCGCCCAAAAAAAAGTGCCCGAAGATCGTGGTGCCAAAACCCCCCAGCGGAAAAATGGCCAAAAAACCGGTGGGCTATAGCCTTGGTGGGGGGTGCGGGCGAAGTTCGTCCGCCGGACTCGTAATGGGGCGAGACTTTGCGAGCGGCCTCCGTGTGCCAAAAATAGGCCGCGGGCACAGCCGCGCCCAAAAATAACCCCCCGAAGGTCGGCGCGCCCAAACCCCCCAGCGGAAAAATGGCCAAAAAACGGGTGGGCTATAGCCTTGGTGGGGGGCACGGGCGAAGTTCGTCCGCCGGACTCGGAATGGGGCGAGACTTTGCGAGGGGCCTCGGGATGCCAAAAATAAGGCGCGGGCAAAACCGCACCCAAAAATAAGCGCCCGAAGGTCGTGGTCCCAAAACTCCCCAGCGGAAAAATGGCCAAAAAACGGGTGGGCTATAGCCTTGGTGGGGGGCGCGGGCGAAGTTCGTCCGCCGGACTCGGAATGGGGCGAGACTTTGCGAGGGGCCTCGGCATGCAAAAAATAAGCGGGGACAAAGCTGCTCCCAAAAATAAGCGCCCGAAGGTCGTGGTGCCAAAACCCCCCAGCGGAAAAATGGCCAAACAACGGGTGGGCTGTAGCCTTGGTGGGGGGCGCGGGCGAAGTTCGTCCGCCGAACTCGGAATGGGACGAGACATTGCGAGGGGCCTCGGCGTGCAAAAAATAAGCGGGGACAAAGCTGCGCCCAAAAATAAGAGCCCGAAGATCGTGGTGCCAAAACCGCCCAGCGGAAAAATGGCCAAAAAACGGGTGGGCTATAGCCTTGGTGGGGGGCGCGGGCGAAGTTCGTCCGCCGGACTCAGAATGGGGCGAGACTTTGCGAGGGGCCTCGGGTTGCCAAAAATAAGCCGCGGGCAAAGATGCGCCAAAAAATAAGCGCCCGAAGGTCGTGGTGCCAAAACCCCCCAGCGGAAAAATGGCCAAAAAACAGGTGGGCTATAGCCTTGGTGGGGGGCGCGGGCGAAGTTCGTCCGTCGGACTCGGAATGAGGCGATACTTTGCGAGATGCCTCGGGGTACCAAAAATAAGCGGCGGGCAAAGCCGCGCCCAAAAATAAGCGCCCGAAGGTCGTGGTGCCAAAACCCCCCAGCGGAAAAATGGCCAAAAAACGGGTGGGCTGTAGCCTTGGTGGGTGGCGCGCGCGAAGTTCGTCCGCTGGACTCGGAATTGGACGAGACTTTGCGAGGGGCTTCGGGGTACTAAAAATAAGCCGCGGACAAAGCCGCGCCCAAAAATAAGCACCCGAAGATCGTGGTGCCAAAACCCCCCAGCGGAAAAATGGCCAAAAAACGGGTGGGCTATAGCCTTGGTGGGGGGCGCGGGCGAAGTTCGTCCGCCGGACTCGGAATGGGGCGAGACTTTGCGAGGGGCCTCAGGTTGCCAAAAATAAGCCGCGGGCAAAGACGCTCCAAAAAATAAGCGCCCGAAGGTCGTGGTGCCAAAACCCCCCAGCGGAAAAATGGCCAAAAAACAGGTGGGCTATAGCCTTGGTGGGGGGCGCGGGCGAAGTTCGTCCGTCGGACTCGGAATGAGGCGAGACTTTGCGAGATGCCTCGGGGTACCAAAAATAAGCGGCGGGCAAAGCCGCGCCCAAAAATAAGCGCCCGAAGGTCGTGGTGCCAAAACCCCCCAGCGGAAAAATGGCCAAAAAACGGGTGGGCTGTAGCCTTGGTGGGGGGCGCGGGCGAAGTTCGTCCGCTGGACTCGGAATGGGACGAGACTTTGCGAGGGGCTTCGGGGTACTAAAAATAAGCCGCGGACAAAGCCGCGCCCAAAAATAAGCACCCGAAGATCGTGGTGCCAAAACCCCCCAGCAGAAAAATGGCCAAAAAACGGGTGGGCTATAGCCTTGGTGGGGGGCGCGGGCGAAGTTCGTCCGCCGGACTCGGAATGGGGCGAGACTTTGCGAGGGGCCTCGGCATGCAAAAAATAAGCGGGGACAAAGCTGCGCCCAAAAATAAGCGCCCGAAGGTCGTGGTGCCAAAACCCCCCAGCGGAAAAATGGCCAAAAAACGGGTGGGCTGTAGCCTTGGTGGGGGGCGCGGGCGAAGTTCGTCCGCCGGACTCGGAATGGGACGAGACTTTGCGAGGGGCCTCGGCGTGCAAAAAATAAGCGGGGACAAAGCTGCGCCCAAAAATAAGCGCCCGAAGATCGTGGTGCCAAAACCGCCCAGCGGAAAAATGGCCAAAAAACGGGTGGGCTATAGCCTTGGTGGGGGGCGCGGGCGAAGTTCGTCCGCCGGACTCGGAATGGGGCGAGACTTTGCGAGGGACCTCGGGTTGCCAAAAATAAGCCGCGGGCAAAGACGCGCCAAAAAATAAGCGCCCGAAGGTCGTGGTGCCAAAACCCCCCAGCGGAAAAATGGCCAAAAAACAGGTGGGCTATAGCCTTGGTGGGCGGCGCGGGCGAAGTTCGTCCGTCGGACTCGGAATGAGGCGAGACTTTGCGAGATGCCTCGGGGTGCCAAAAATAAGCGGCGGCCAAAGCCGCGCCCAAAAATAAGCGCCCGAAGGTCGTGGTGCCCAAACCCCCCAGCGGAAAAATGGCCAAAAAACGGGTGGGCTGTAGCCTTGGTGGGGGGCGCGGGCGAAGTTCGTCCGCTGGACTCGGAATGGGACGAGACTTTGCGAGGGGCTTCGGGGTACTAAAAATAAGCCGCGGACAAAGCCGCGCCCAAAAATAAGCACCCGAAGATCGTGGTGCCAAAACCCCCCAGCGGAAAAATGGCCAAAAACCGGTTGGGCTATAGCCTTGGTGGGGGGCGCGGGCTAAGTTTGTCCGCCGGACTCGGAATGGGGCGAGACTTTGCGAGGGGTCTCGGGGTGCCAAAAATAAGCCGCGGGCAAAGCTGCTCCTAAAAATAAGCGCCCGAAGATCGTGGTGCCAAAACCCCCTAGCGGAAAAATGGCCAAAAAACGGGTGGGCTATAGCCTTGGTGGGGGGCGCGGGCGAAGTTCGTCCGCCGGACTCGGAATGGGGCGAGAGTTTGCGAGGGGCCTCGGGGTGCTAAAAATAAGCCGCGGACAAAGCCGCGCCCAGGCGCGCCCAACCCCCCAGCGGACAATTGGCCAAAAAACGGGTGGGCTATAGCCTTGGGGGGAGGGGCTGGCCAACTTCGTCCGCCGGACTCGGAATGGGGCGAGACTTTTTGAGCAGCCTCCGCGTGCCAAAAATAGGCCGCGGGCACAGCCGCGCCCAAAAATAACCCCCCGAAGTTCGTTGCGCCCAAACCACCCAGCGAAAAAAGTGCCAAAAAACGGGTGGGCTACAGCCTTGTGGGGAGGGGCTGGCCAACTTCGTCCGCCGGACTCGGAATGGGGCGAGACTTTGCGAGCGGCCTCCGCGCGCCAAAAATAGGCCACGGGCACAGCCGCGCCCAAAAATAACCGCCCGAAGGTCGGGGCGCCAAGTTCGTCCAGCGGAAAAATGGCCAAAAAACGGGTGGGCTATAGCCTTGGTGGGAGGGGCTGGCCAACTTCGTCCGCCGGACTCGGAATGGGACGAGACTTTGCGAACGGCCTCCGCGTGCCAAAAATAGGCAGTGGGCACAGCCGCGCAAAAATATAACTGCCCGAAGGCCCTGGCGCCAAGTTCGTCCAGCCGAAAAATGGCCACAAAAACGGGTGGGCTATAGCCTTGGGGGGTGGGGCTGGCCAACTTCGTCCGCCCGACTCGGAATTGCGCGAGACTTTGCGAGGCACCTCCGTGTGCCAAAAATAGGCCGCCGGCACAGCCGCGCCCATAAATACCCGCCCGAAGGCCGGGGCGCCAAGTTCGTCCAGCGGAAAATGGCCACAAAAACGGGTGGGCTATAGCCTTGGGGGGAGGGGCTGGCCAAGTTCGTCCGCCGGACTCGGATTGGGGCGAGACTTTGCGAGCGACCTCCGCGTGCCAAAAATAAGTCGCGGGCACAGCCGCGGCCAAAAATAACCGCCCGAAGGCCGGGGCGCCAAGTTCGTCCAGCGGAAAAATGACCAAAAAACGGGTGGGCTATAATATGACATATAAGAATCTCATGTAAACATATTGAATAACAAAGAGTCAAAGCTTTCCTAAGCACTCTATGTAAACAATTTAATGAAAGACATAAAATCAAAGATAATCATGTATAAACTTTATAGATCCAAACATAGAATTAATCGAATATTAATCCTAACAATCAATAATGCATGACAGAATTGATGAAAAGATTTTAATAACATCCAATTAATCATGTGAAATAAAAACCATAAACATTAAAGAACATATATAGGGAATTAATTAAATAAAAAGATAATTATTTCATTGAATATGGTTTCATCCTTAACCTCAGTATAAGAAAATTAGCTAGACATACTTGAATTGAGAGCAACACAAGAAATAAAATCACTCATGGAAGCCGAAATATTGCTGCTGCCGATTGCTCTCTTCCAGCCTTTTGTTTCTGTCCTCTGCCGCCTCCTTCTCCAAAAGCCAAAACTCCCTTTTATAATCTTTGAAATGGGCCCCATCTCTTAAATCCTAAAGCCAAAAGGCTTGCCCTTTTATTTCCTTTAGCTCTCACACGTGACCACCCTTGGAATTGCTTTAGGATTCCTTTTCCAATTATGAAAGCCAAGTGCGGGTCCCATTTAAATTGCTTTCCAAATATTACAAAGCCATGCACGTGTAACTTAACTAAGCTAAAGCCAATGTTATGCTTAAATTCTTCTTCATTTGCTAGATCAATTAATTTACTAGCTTCGGTTTCCTCGGCTTCACTTCCACATGCATGTATGTCTAATTGCTTCTGAAATCAATTAATTAACGCTTCCAAAATTGAGCTCCCTTATATCCTTTTTTATCCATAATCTCCAATTAATTCCCTATTCAATAAAATAATTTAATTAATTAAAAATAACAAATAAAAATAACTAGTAATTATATAATTAAGGGTAAAATATGTATATAAATTATGCTCATCACCGGACTCGGAATGGGGCAAGACTTTGCGAGCGGCCTCCGCGTGCCAAAAATAGGCCGCGGGCACAGCCGCGCCCAAAAATAACCGCCCGAAGGCCGGGGCGCCAAGTTCGTCCAGCGGAAAAATGGCCAAAAAACGGGTGGGTTATAGCCTTGGGGGGAGGGGCTGGCCAACTTCGTCCGCCGGACTCGGAATGGGGCGAGACTTTGCGAGCGGCCTCCGCGTGCCAAAAATAGGCCGCGGGCACAGCCGCGCCCAAAAATAACCACCCGAAGGCCGGGGCGCCAAGTTCGTCCGGCGGAAAAATGGCCAAAAAACGGGTGGGCTATAGCCTTGGGGGGAGGGGCTGGCCAACTTCGTCCACCGGACTTGGAATGGAGCGAGACTTTGCGAGCGGCCTCTGCGTGCCAAAAATAGGCCGCGGGCACAGCCGCGCCCAAAAATAACCGCCCGAAGGCCGGGGCGCCAAGTTCGTCCAGCGGAAAAATGGCCAAAAAACGGGTGGGCTATAGCCTTGGGGGGAGGGGCTGGACAACTTCGTCCGCCGGACTCGTAATGGGGTGATATTTTGCGAGCGGCCTCCGCGTGCCAAAAATAGGTCATGGGCACAGCCGCGCCCAAAAATAACTGCCCGAAGGCCGGGGCGCCAAGTTCGTCCAGCGGAAAAATGGCCAAAAAACGGGTGGGCTATAGCCTTGGGGGGAGGGGCTGGCCAACTTCGTCCGCCGGAATCGGAATGGGGCGAGACTTTGCGAGCGGCCTCCGCGTGACAAAAATAGGCCGCGGGCACACCCGCGCCCAAAAATAGGCCGCGGGCACAGCCGCGCCCAAAAATAACCGCCCGAAGGCCGGGGCGCCAAGTTCGTCCAGCGGAAAAATGGCCAAAAAACAGGTGGGCTACAGCCTTGGGGGGAGGGGCTGGCCAACTTCGTCCGCCGGACTCGGAATGGGGCGAGACTTTGCGAGCGGCCTCCGCGTGCCAAAATTAGGCAGCGGGCACAGACACGCCCAAAAATAACCGCTCGAAAGCCGGGGCGCCAAGTTCGTCCAGCGGAAAAATGCCCAAAAAACGGGTGGGCTATAGCCTTGGGGGGAGGGGCTGGCCAACTTCGTCCGCCGGACTCGGAATGTGGCGAGACTTTTCGAGCGGCCTCCACGTGCAAAAAATAGGCCACGGGCACAGTCGCGCCCAAAAATAACCGCCCGAAGGCCGGGGCGCCAAGTTCGTCCAGCGGTAAAATGGCCAAAAAACGGGTGGGCTATAGCCTTGGGGGGAGGGGCTGGCCAACTTCGTCCGCCGGACTCGGAATGGGGCGAGACTTTGCAAGCGTTCATCGCGTACCAAAAATAGGCCGCGGGCACAGCCGCGCCAAAAAATAACCGCCCGAAGGACGGGGCGCCAAGTTCGTCCAGCGGAAAAATGCCCAAAAAACGGGTGGGCTATAGCCTTGGGGGGAGGGGCTGGCCAACTTCGTCCGCCGGACTCGGAATGGAGTGAGACTTTGCGAGCGGCCTCCGCGTGCCAAAAATATGGCGGCGGGCACACCCGCGCCCAAAAATAACCGCCCGAAGGTCGGCGCGCCGAAACCCCCCAGCGTAAAAAGGGCCAATAAACGGGCGGGCTATAGCCTTGGGGGGAGGGGCTGGCCAACTTTGTCCGCTGGAATTGGAAAGGGGCGAGACTTTGCGAGCCACCTCCGCGTACCAAAAATAGGCCGCGGGTACAACCGCGACCAAAAATAACCGACCGAAGGCCGGGGCGCCAAGTTCGTCCAGCGGAAAAATGGCCAAAAAACGGGTGGGCTATAGCCTTGGGGGGAGGGGCTGGCCCACTTCTCCGCCGGACTTGGAATAGGGCGAGACATTGCGAGCGGCCTCTGCATGCCAAAAATAGGCCGTGGGCACAGCCGCGGCCAAAAATAACAGCCCGAAGTTCGTCCAGCAGAAAAATGGCAAAAAACGGGTGGGCTATAGCCTTGGGGGGAGGGGCTGGCCAACTTCGTCCGCCGGACACGGAATGGGGCGAGACTTTGCGAGCGGCCTCCGCGTGCGAAATATTGGCCACGGACACAGCCGCGTCCAAAAATAACCCCCCAAAGGTCGGCGTGCCCAAACCCCCCAGCGGAAAAATGGCCAAAAAACGGGTGGGCTATAGCCTTGGGGGGAGGGGCTGGCCCACTTCATCCGCCGGACTCGGAATGGGGCGAGACTTTACGAGCGGCCTCCGCGTGCCAAAACTAGGCCGCGGCCACAGCCGCGCGCAAAAATAACCGCCCGAAGGCCGGGGCGCCAAGTTCGTCCAGCGGAAAAATGGCCAAAAAACGGGTGGGCTATAGCCTTGGGGGGCGGGGCTGGCCAACTTCGTCCGCCGGACTCGGAATGGGGCGAGACTTTGCGAGCGGCCTCCGCGTACCAAAAATAGGCCGCGGGCACAGCCGTACCCAAAAATAACTGCCCGATGGCGGGGGCGCCATGTTCGTCCAGCGGAAAAATGGCCAAAAAACGGGTGGGCTATAGCCTTGGGGGGAGGGGATGGCCAACTTCGTCCGCCGGACTCCGAATGGGGCGAGACTTTGCGAGTGGCCTCCTCATGCCAAAAATAGGCCGCGGACACAGCCGCGCCCAAAAATAACCGCCCGAAGGACGGCGCGCCAGGTTCGGCCAGCGGAAAAATGGCCAAAAAACGGGTGGGCTATAGCCTTGGGGCGAGGGGCTTGCCAACTTCGTCCGCCGGACTCGGAATGGGGCGAGACTTTACGAGCGGCCTCCGCGTGCCAAAAATAGGCCGCGGGCACAGCCGCACCCAAAAATAACCGCCCGAGGGCCGGGGCGCCAAGTTCGTCGAGCGGAAAAATGGCCAAAAAACGGGTGGGCTATAGCCTTGGGGGGAGGGGCTGGCCAACTTCGTCCGCCGGACTCGGAATGGGGCGAGACTTTGCGAGCGGCATCCGCGTGCCGAAAGTAGGCCGCGGGCACAGCCGCGTCCAAAAATAACCGCCCGAAGGCCGGGGCGCCAAGTTCGTCCAGCGGAAAAATGGCCAAAAAACGGGTGGGCTATAGCCTTGGGGGGAGGGGCTGGCCAACTTCGTCCGCCGGACTCGGAATGGGGCGAGGCTTTGCGAGCGGCCTCCGCGTGCCAAAAATAGGCCGCGGTCACAGCCGCGCCAAAAAATAACCGCCCGAAGGCTGGGGCGCCAAGTTCGTCAAGCGGAAAAATGGCCAAAAAACGGGTGGGCTATAGCCTTGGGGGGAGGGGCTGGCCAACTTTGTCCGCCGGACTCGGAATGGGGCGAGACTTTGTGAGTGGCCTCCGTGTGCCAAAAATAGGCCACGGGGACAGCCGCGCCCAAAAATAACCGCCCGCAGGTCAGCGCACCCAAACCCCCCAGCGGAAAAATGGCCAAAAAACGGGTGGGCTATAGCCTTGGGGAGCGGGGTTGGCCGACTTCGTCCGCCGGACTCGGAATGGGGCAAGACTTTGCGAGCGGCCTCCGCATGCAAAAAATAGTCCGTGGGCTCAGCCGCGCCCAAAAATAACCCCCCGAAGGTCGTTGCGCCCAAACCCCCCAGCGGAAAAATGGCCAAAAAACGGGTGGGCTACAGCCTTGGGGGGAGGGGCTGGCCCACTTCGTCCGCCGGACTCGGAATGGGGCGAGACTTTGCCAGCGGCCTCCGCGTGCCAAAAATAGGCCGCGGGCACAGCCGCGCCCAAAAATAACCGCCCGAAGGCCGGGGCAAAAAGTTGGTCCAACGGAAAAATGGCCAAAAAACGGGTGGGCTATAGCCTTGGGGGGCGGGGCTGGCCGACTTCGTCCGCCGGACTCGGAATGGGGTGAGACTTTGCGAGCTGCCTCCACGTGCCAAAAATAGGCCGAGGGCACAGCCGCGCCCAAAAATAACCCCCCGAAGGTCGTTGCGCCCAAACCCCCCAGTTGAAAAACGGCCAAAAAACGGGTGGGCTATAGCCTTGGGGGGAGGGGCTGGCCCACTTCGTCCGCCGGACTCGGAATGGGGCGAGACTTTGCGATGCGCCTCCGTGTGCCAAAAATAGGCCGCGGGCACATCCGCGCCCAAAAATACCCGCCCGAAGGCCGGGGCGCCAAGTTCGTCCAGCGGAAAAAGGCCACAAAAACGGGTGGGCTATAGCCTTGGGGGGTGGGGCTGCCCAACTTCGTCCGCCAGACTCGGAATGGCGCGCGACTTTGCGAGGCGCCAACGTGTGCCAAAAATAGGCCCTGGGCACAGCCGCGCCCAAAAATACCCGCCCGAAGGCCGGGGCCCCAAGTTCGTCCAGCGGAAAAAGGCCACAAAAACGGGTGGGCTATAGCCTTGGGGGGTGGGGCAGGCCAACTTCGTCCGCCCGACTCGGAATGGCGCGAGACTTTGCGAGGCACCTCCGTGTGCCAAAAATAGGCCGCTGGCACAGCCGCGCCCAAAAATACCCGCCGGAAGGCCGGGGCGCCAAGTTCGTCCAGCGGAAAAAGGCCACAAAAACGGGTGGGCTATAGCCTTGGGGGGGTGGGGCTGGCCAACTTCGTCCGCCCGACTCGGAATGGCGCGAGACTTTGCGAGGCACCTCCGTGTGCCAAAAATAGGCCGTCGGCACAGCCGCGCCCAAAAATACCCGCCCGAAGGCCGGGGCGCCAAGTTCGTCCAGCGGAAAATGGCCACAAAAACGGGTGGGCTATAGCCTTGGGGGGTGGGGCTGGCCAACTTCGTCCGCCGGACTCGGAATGGAGCGAGACTTTGCGAGGCCCTTCCGTGTGCCAAAAATAGGCCACGGGTACAGCCGCGCCCAAAAATAACCGCCCGAAGGCCGGGGCGCCAAGTTCGTCCAGCGGAAAATGGCCACAAAAACGGGTGGGCTATAGCCTTGGGGGGGGAGGCTGGCCAACTTCGTCCGCCGGACTCGGAATGGCGCGAGACTTTGCGAGGTGCCTCCGTGAGCCTAAAATAGGCCGCGGGCACAGCCGCGCCCAAAAATACCAACCCGAAGGCCGGGGCGCCAAGTTCGTCCAGCGGAAAATGGGCACAAAAACGAGTGGGCTATAGCATTGGGGGGTGGGTCAGGCCAATTTCGTCCGCCGGACTCGGAATGGCGCGAGACTTTGCGAGGCGCCTCCGTGTGCCTAAAATATGCCGCGGGCACAGCCGCTCCCAAAAATACCAACCCAAAGGCCAGGGCGCCAAGTTCGTCCAGCGGAAAATGGGCACAAAAACGAGTGGGCTATAGCATTGGGGGGTGGGGCTGGCCAACTTCGTCCGCCGGACTCGGAATGGCGCGATACTTTGCGATGCGCCTCCGTGTGCCAAAAATAGGCCGCGGGCAAAGCCGCGCCCATAAATACCCGCCCGAAGGCCGGGGCGCCAAGTTCGTCCAGCGGAAAATGGCCACAAAAACGGGTGGGCTATAGCCTTGGGGGGTGGGGCTGGCCAACTTGATCCGCCGGACTAGGAATGGAGCGAGACTTTGCGAGGCCCTTCCGTGTACCAAAAATAGGCCGCGGGTACAGCCGCGCCCAAAAATACCCGCCGGAAGGCCGGGGCGCCAAGTTCGTCCAGCGGAAAAAGGCCACAAAAACGGGTGGGCTATAGCCTTGGGGGGTGGGGCTGGCCCACTTCGTCCGCCCGACTCGGAATTGCGCGAGACTTTGCGAGGCACCTCCGTGTGCCAAAAATAGGCCGCCGGCACAGCCGCGCCCATAAATACCCGCCCGAAGGCCGGGGCGCCAAGTTCGTCCAGCGGAAAATGGCCACAAAAACGGGTGGGCTATAGCCTTGGGGGGAGGGGCTGGCCAAGTTCGTCCGCCGGACTCGGATTGGGGCGAGACTTTGCGAGCGGCCTCCGCGTGCCAAAAATAAGTCGCGGGCACAGCCGCGGCCAAAAATAACCGCCCGAAGGCCGGGGCGCCAAGTTCGTCCAGCGGAAAAATGACCAAAAAACGGGTGGGCTATAGCCTTGGGGGGAGGGGCTGGCCACCTTCGTCCGCCGGACTCGGAATGGGCGAGACTTTGCGAGCAGCCTCCGTGTGCTAAAAATAGGCCGCGGGCACAGCCGCGCCCAAAAATAACCGCCCGAAGGCCGGGGCGCCATGTTCGTCCAGCGGAAAAATGGCCAAAAAACGGGTGGGCTATAGCCTTGGGGGGCGGGGCTGGCCGACTTGGTCCACCGGACTCGGAATGGGGCGAGACTTTGCGAGCGGCCTCCGCGTGCCAAAAATAGGCCGCGGGCACAGCCACACCCAAAAATAACCGCCCGAAGGTCGTTGCGCCCAAACCCCCCAGCGGAAAAATGGCCAAAAAACGGGTGGGCAATAGCCTTGGGGGGAGGGGCTGGCCCACTTCGTCCTCCGGACTCGGAATGGGGCGAGACTTTGCGAGCGGCCTCGGCGTGCCAAAAATAGGCCGCGGGCACAGCCGCGCCAAAAAATAACCGTCCAAAGGCCGGCGCGCCCAAACCCCCCAGCGGAAAAATGGCCAAAAAGCGGGTGGGCTATAGCCTTAGGGGGAGGGGCTGGCCAACTTCATCCGCCGGACTCGGAATGGCGCGAGACCTTACGATGCGCCTCCGTGTGCCAAAAATAGGCCGCGGACAAAGCCGCGCCCATAAATACCCGCCCGAAGGCCGGAGCGCCAAGTTCGTCCAGCGGAAAATGGCCACAAAAACGGGTGGGCTATAGCCTTGGGGGGTGGGGCTGGCCAACTTCATCCGCCGGACTCGGAATGGAGCGAGACTTTGCGAGGCCCTTCCGTGTACCAAAAATAGGCCGCGGGTACAGCCGCGTCCAAAAATACCCGCCGGAAGGCCGGGGCGCCAAGTTCGTCCAGCGGAAAAAGGCCACAAAAACGGGTGGGCTATAGCCTTGGGGGGTGGGGCTGGCCAACTTCGTCCGCCCGACTCGGAATTGCGCGAGACTTTGCGAGGCACCTCCGTGTGCCAAAAATAGGCCGCCGGCACAGCCGCGCCCATAAATACCCGCCCGAAGGCTGGGGCGCCAAGTTTGTCCAGCGGAAAATGGCCACAAAAACGGGTGGGCTATAGCCTTGGGGGGAGGGGTTGGCCAACTTCGTCCGCCGAACTGGGAATGGGGCGAGACTTTGTGAGTGGCCTCCGCGTGCCAAAAATAGGCCGCGGGCACAGCCACACCCAAAAATAACCTCCCGAAGGTCGTTGCGCCCAAACCCCCCAGCGGAAAAATGGCCAAAAAACGGGTGGGCAATAGCCTTGGGGGGAGGGGCTGGCCCACTTCGTCCTCCGGACTCGGAATGGGGCGAGACTTTGCGAGCGGCCTCGGCGTGCCAAAAATAGGCCGCGGGCACAGCCGCGCCAAAAAATAACCGTCCAAAGGCCGGCGCGCCCAAACCCCCCAGCGGAAAAATGGCCAAAAAGCGGGTGGGCTATAGCCTTAGGGGGAGGGGCTGGCCAACTTCATCCGCCGGACTCGGAATGGCGCGAGACCTTACGATGCGCCTCCGTGTGCCAAAAATAGGCCGCGGACAAAGCCGCGCCCATAAATACCCGCCCGAAGGCCGGAGCGCCAAGTTCGTCCAGCGGAAAATGGCCACAAAAACGGGTGGGCTATAGCCTTGGGGGGTGGGGCTGGCCAACTTCATCCGCCGGACTCGGAATGGTGCGAGACTTTCTGAGGCGCCTCCGTGTGCCAAAAATAGGCCGCGGGCACAGCCGCGCCCAAAAATACCCGCCCGAAGGCCGGGGCGCCAAGTTCGTCCAGCGGAAAAAGGCCACAAAAACGGGTGGGCTATAGCCTTGGGGGGTGGGTCTGGCCGACTTCGTCCGCCGGACTCGGAATGGCGCGAGACTTTGCGACGCACCTCCGTGTGCCAAAAATAGGCTACGGGCACAGCCGCGCCCAAAAATACCCGCCCGAAGGCCGGGGCGCCAAGTTCTACCAGCGGAAAAAGGCCACAAAAACGGGTGGGCTATAGCCTTGGGGGGTGGGGCTGGCCAACTTCGTCCGCCGGACTCCGAATGGCGCGAGACTTTGCGAGACGCCTCCGTGCGTCAAAAATAGGCCGCGGGCATAGCTGCACCCAAAAATACCCGCCCGAAGGCCGGGGCGCCAAGTTCATCCAGCGGAACATGGCCACAAAAACGGGTGGGCTATAGCCTTGGGGGGTGGGGCGGGCCAACTTCGTCCGCCGGACTCGGAATGGCGCGAGACTTTGCGAGGCGCCTCCGTGTGCCAAAATTAGGCCGCGGGCACAGCCGCGCCAAAAAATACCCGCCCGAAGGCCGGGGCGCCAAGTTCGTCCTGCGGAAAACGGACTCAAAAATGGGTGGGCTATAGCCTTGGGGGGTGGGGCTGGCCCACTTCGTCCGCCGGACTCGGAATGGCGGGAGACTTTGCAAGGCGCCTCCGCGTGCCAAAAATAGGCCGCGGGCACAGCCGCGCCCAAAAATACCCGCCCGAAGGCCGGGGCGCCAAGTTCGGCCAGCGGAAAATGGCCACAAAAACGGGTGGGCTATAGCCTTGGGGGGTGGGGCTGGCCAACTTCGTCCGCCGGACTCGGAATGGCGCGAGACTTTGCGAGGTGCCTCCGTGTATCAAAAAAAGGCCACGGGCACAGCCGCGCCCAAAAATACCCGCCCGAAGGCCGGGGCGCCAAGTTCGTCCAGCGGAAAAATGGCCAAAAAATGGGTGGGCTATAGCCTCGGGGGGAGGGGCTGGCCAACTTCGTCCGCCTTACTCGGAATGGCGCGAGACTTTACGAGGGCCCTCCGTGTGCCAAAAATAGGCCGTGGTGACAGCCGCGCCCAAAAATAACCGCCCGGAGGCCGGGGCGCCAAGTTCGTCCAGCGGAAAAAGGCCACAAAAACGGGTGGGCTATACCCTTGGGAGGTGGGGCTGGCCAACTACGTCCGCCGGACTCGGAATGGCGCGAGCCTTTGCGAGGTGCCTCCGTGTACCAAAAATAGGCCGTGGACACAGCCGCGCCCAAAAATAACCGCCCGAAGGCCGGGGCGCCAAGTTCGTCCAGCGGAAAAAGGCCACAAAAACGGGTGGGCTATAGCCTTGGGAGGTGGGGCTGGCCGACTTCGTCCGCTGGACTCGGAATGGCGCGAGACTTTGCGAGGGGCCTCCGTGTGCCTTAAATAGGCCGCGGGCACAGCCGCGCCCAAAACTAACCGTCCGAAGGCCGGGGCGCCAAGTTCGTCCAGCGAAAAAAGGCCACAAAAACGGGTGGGCTATAGCCTTGGGGGGTGGGGCTGGCCTACTTCGTCCGCCGGACTCGGAATGGCGCGAGACTTTCCGAGGGCACTCCGTGTGCAAAAAATAGGCCGTGGGTACAGCCGCACCGAAAAATAACCCCCCGAAAGCCGGGGCGCCAAGTTCGTCCAGCGGAAAAAGGCTACCAAAACGGGTGGGCTATAGCCTTGGGGGGTGGGGCTGGCCGACTTCGTCCGCCGGACTCGGAATGGCGCGACACTTTGCGAGGGCACTCCGTGTGCAAAAAATAGGCCGCGGGTACAGCCGCACCAAAAAATAACCCCCCGAAGGCCGGGGTGCCAAGTTCGTCCAGCGGAAAAAGGCCACCAAAAGGGGTGGGCTATAGCCTTGGGGGGTGGGGCTGGCCAACTTCGTCCGCCGGACTCGGAATGGCGCGACACTTTGTGACGGGCCTTCGTGTGCCAAAAATAGGCTGCGGACGCAGCCACACGAAAAAATAACCGCCCGAAGGCCGGGGCGCCAAGTTCGTCCAGCGGAAAAAGGCCACAAAAACGGGTGGGCTATAGCCTTGGGGGGTGGGGCAGGCCAACTTCGTCCGTCGGACTCGGAATGCCGCGAGACTTTGCATGGGCCCTCCGTGTACCAAAAATAGGCCGCGGGCACAGCCGCGCCCAAAAATAACCGCCCGAAGGCCGGGGCGCCAAGTTCGTCCAGCGGAAAATGGCCACAAAAACGGGTGGGCTATAGCCTTGGGGGGTGGGGCTGGCCAACTTCGTCCGCCGGACTCGGAATGGCACGAGACTTTGCGTGGGCCCTCCATGTGCCAAAAATAGGCCGCGGGCACAGCCACGGCCTAAAATAACTGCTCATTCCGTGGCGCCAAGTTCGTCCAGCGGAAAAAGTCCACAAAAACGGGTGGGCTATAGCCTTGGGTGGTGGGGCTGGCCAACTTCGTCCGCCGTACTAGGAATGGCGCGAGACTTTATGAGGTCCCTCCGTATGCCAAAACTAATCCGCGGGCACAGCCGCGCCCAAAAATAACCGCCCGAAGGCCAGGGCGCCAAGTTCGTCCAGCGGAAAAAGGCCACAAAAACGACTGGGCTATCGCCTAGGGAGGTGGGGCTGGCCAACTTCGTCCGCCGGACTCGGAATGACGCGAGACTTTACGAGGGGCCTCCGTGTGCCAAAAATAGGGCACGGTCACAGCCGCACCCAAAAATAACCGCCCGGAGGCCGGGGCGCCAAGTTCGTCCAGCGGAAAAAGGCCACAAAAACGGGTGGGCTATAGCCTTGGGAGGTGGGGCTGGCCAACTTCGTCCGCCGGACTCGGAATGGCGCGAGCCTTTGCGAGGGGCCACCGTGTGCCAAAAATAGGCCGTGGACACAGCCGCGCCCAAAAATAACCGCCCGAAGGCCGGGACGCCAAGTTCGTCCAGCGGAAAAAGGCCACAAAAACTGGTGGGCTATAGCCTTGGGGGGTGGGGCTGGCCAACTTCGTCCGCCGGACTCGGAACAGCGCGAGACTTTGCGAGGGGCCTCCGTGTGCTAAAAATAGGCCGCGGGCACAGCCGCACCCAAAAATAACCGCCCGGAGGCCGGGGCGCCAAGTTCGTCCAGCGGAAAAAGGCCACAAAAACGGGTGGGTTATAGCCTTGGGAGGTGGGGCTGGCCCACTTCGTCCGCCGGACTCGGAATGGCGCGAGCCTTTGCGAGGGGCCTCCGTGTGCCAAAAATAGGCCGTGGACACAGCCGCGCCCATAAATAACCACCCGAAGGCCGGGGTGCCAAGTTCGTCCAGCGGAAAAAGGCCACAAAAACGGGTGGGCTATAGCCTTGGGAGGTGGGGCTGGCCGACTTCGTCCGCTGGACTCGGAATGGCGCGAGACTTTACGAGGGCACTCCGTGTGCCATAAATAGGCCGCGGACACCGCCGCGCCCAAAACTAACCGTCCGAAGGCCGGGGCGCCAAGTTCGTCCAGCGGAAAAAGGCCACAAAAACGGGTGGGCTATAGCCTTGGGGGGTGGGGCAGGCCAACTTCGTCCGTCGGACTCGGAATGCTGCGAGACTTTGCGTGGGCCCTCCGTGTACCAAAAATAGGCCGCGGGCACAGCCGCGCCCAAAAATAACCGCCCGAAGGCCGGGGCGCCAAGTTCGTCCAGCGGAAAAAGGCCAGAAAAACGGGTGGGCTATAGCCTTGAGGGGAGGGGCTGGCCGACTTCGTCCGCCGGACTCGGAATGGGTCGAGACTTTCCGAGCGGCCTCCTCGTGCCAAAATTAGGCCTTGGGCAGAGCCGCACCAAAAAATAACCCCCCGAAGGTCGGCGCGCCCAAACCCCCCAGCGGAAAAATGGCCAAAAAACGGGTGGCCTATAGCCTTGGGGGGAGGGGCTGGCCAACTTTGTCCGCCGGACTCGGAATCGGGGGAGAGTTTGCGAGCGGCCTCCGCATGCCAAAAATAGGCCGCGGGCACAGCCGCGCCCAAAAATAACCGCCCGAAGGCCGGGGCGCCAAGTTCGTCCAGCGGAAAAATGGCCAAAAAATGGGTGGGCTATAGCCTCGGGGGGAGGGGCTGGCCCACTTCGTCCGCCTTACTCGGAATGGCACGAGACTTTGCGAGGGCCCTCCGTGTGCCAAAAATAGGCCGCGGGCATAGCCGCGCCCATAAATAACTGCCCGAAAGCCGGGGCGCCATGTTCGTCCAGCGGAAAAAGGCCACAAAAACGGGTGGGCTATAGGCTTGGGGGGTGGGGCTGGCCGACTTCGTCTGCCGGACTCGGAATGACGCGAGACTTTGCGAGGGGCCTCCATGTGCAAAAAATAGGCCGCAGGCACAGCCGCGCCCAAAGATAACTCCCCGAAGGCCGGGGCGCCAGGCTCGTCCAGCGGAAAAAGGCCACAAAAACGGGTGGGCTATAGCCGTGGGAGGTGGGGCTGGCCAACTTCTTCCGCCGGACTCGGAACAGCGCGAGACTTTGCGAGGGCCTCCGTGTGCTAAAAATAGGCCGCGGGCATAGCCGCGCCCAAAAATAACCACCCGGAGGCCGGGGCGCCAAGTTCGTCCAGCGGAAAAAGGCCACAAAAACGGGTGGGTTATAGCCTTGGGAGGTGGGGCTGGCCGACTTCGTCCGCCGGACCCGAAATGGCGCGAGCCTTTACGAGGGGCCTCCGTGTGCCAAAAATAGGCCGTGGACACAGCCGTACCCAAAAATAACCGCCCGAAGGCCTGGGCGCCAAGTTCGTCCAGCGGAAAAAGGCCACAAAAACGGGTGGGCAATAGCCTTGGGAGGTGGGGTTGGCCGACTTCGTCCGCTGGACTCGGAATGGTGCGAGACTTTGCGAGGGGCCTCCGTGTGCCTTAAATAGGCCGCGGGCACAGCCGCGCCCAAAACTAACCGTCCGAAGGCCGGGGCGCCAAGTTCGTCCAGCGGAAAAAGGCCACAAAAACGGGTGGGCTATAGCCTTGGGGGGTGGGGCTGGCCAACTTCGTCCGGCGGACTCGGAATGGCGCGAGACGTTGCGAGGGCACTCCGTGTGCAAAAAATAGGCCGCGGGTACAGCCGCACCGAAAAATAACCCCCCGAAGGCCGGGGCGCCAAGTTCGTCCAGCGGAAAAAGGCCACCAAATCGGGTGGGCTATAGCCTTGGGGGGTGGGGGTGGCCGACTTCGTCCGCCGGACTCGGAATGGTGCGACACTTTGTGAGGGGCCTCCATGTACCAAAAATAGGACGCGGGCACAGCCATACGAAAAAATAACCGCCCGAAGGCCGGGGCGCCAAGTTCGTCCAGCTGAAAAAGGCCACAAAAACGGGTGGGCTATAGCCTTGGGGGGTGGGGCAGGCCAACTTCGTCCGCCGGACTCGGAATGGCACGAGACTTTGCGTGGGCCCTCCATGTGCCAAAAATAGGCCGCGGGCACAGCCATGGCCTAAAATAACTGCTCATTCCGTGGCACCAAGTTCGTCCAGCGGAAAAAGTCCACAAAAACGGGTGGGCTATAGCCTTGGGTGGTGGGGCTGGCCAACTTCGTCCGCCGTACTCGGAAGGGCGCGAGACTTTACGAGGTCCCTCCGTATGCCAAAACTAATCTGCGGGCACAGCCCCACCCAAAAATAACCGCCCGAAGGCCAGGGCGCCAAGTTCGTCCAGCGGAAAAAGGCCACAAAAACGAGTGGGCTATCGCCTAGGGAGGTGGGGCTGGCCAACTTCGTCCGCCGGACTCGGAATGACGCGAGACTTTGCGAGGGGCCTCCGTGTGCCAAAAATAGGGCACGGTCACAGCCGCACCCAAAAATAACCGCCCGGAGGCCGGGGCGCCAAGTTCGTCCAGCGGAAAAAGGCCACAAAAACGGGTGGGCTATAGCCTTGGGAGGTGGGGCTGGCCAACTTCGTCCGCCGGACTCGGAATGGCGCGAGCCTTTGCGAGGGGCCACCGTGTGCCAAAAATAGGCCGTGGACAATGCCGCGCCCAAAAATAACCGCCCGAAGACCGGGGCGCCAAGTTCGTCCAGCGGAAAAAGGCCACAAAAACTGGTGGGCTATAGCCTTGGGGGGTGGGGCTGGCCAACTTCGTCCGCCGGACTCGGAACAGCGCGAGACTTTGCGAGGGGCCTCCGTGTGCTAAAAATAGGCCGCAGGCACAGCCGCGCCCAAAAATAACCGCCCGGAGGCCGGGGCGCCAAGTTCGTCCAGCGGAAAAAGGCCACAAAAACGGGTGGGTTATAGCCTTGGGAGGTGGGGCTGGCCGACTTCGTCCGCCGGACTCGGAATGGCGCGAGCCTTTGCGAGGGGCCTCCGTGTGCCAAAAATAGGCCGTGGACACAGCCGCGCCCATAAATAACCACCCGAAGGCCGGGGTGCCAAGTTCGTCCAGCGGAAAAAGGCCACAAAAACGGGTGGGCTATAGCCTTGGGAGGTGGGGCTGGCCGACTTCGTCCGCTGGACTCGGAATGGCGCGAGACTTTACGAGGGCACTCCGTGTGCCATAAATAGGCCGTGGACACCGCCGCGCCCAAAACTAACCGTCCGAAGGCCGGGGCGCCAAGTTCGTCCAGCGGAAAAAGGCCACAAAAACGGGTGGGCTATAGCCTTGGGGGGTGGGGCAGGCCAACTTCGTCCGTCGGACTCGGAATGCCGCGAGACTTTGCGTGGGCCCTCCATGTACCAAAAATAGGCCGCGGACACAGCCGCGCTCAAAAATAACCGCCCGAAGGCCGGGGCGCCAAGTTCGTCCAGCGGAAAAAGGCCAGAAAAATGGGTGGGCTATAGCCTTGAGGGGAGGGGCTGGCCAACTTCGTCCGTCGGACTCGGAATGGGTCGAGACTTTCCGAGCGGCCTCCTCGTGCCAAAATTAGGCCTTGGGCAGAGCCGCACCCAAAAATAACCCCCCGAAGGTCGGCGCGCCCAAACCCCCCAGCGGAAAAATGGCCAAAAAACGGGTGGCCTATAGCCTTGGGGGGAGGGGCTGGCCAACTTTGTCCGCCGGACTCGGAATCGGGGGAGAGTTTGCGAGCGGCCTCCGCATGCCAAAAATAGGCCGCGGGCACAGCCGCGCCCAAAAATAACCGCCCGAAGGCCGGGGCGCCAAGTTCGTCCAGCGGAAAAATGGCCAAAAAATGGGTGGGCTATAGCCTCGGGGGGAGGGGCTGGCCAACTTCGTCCGCCTTACTCGGAATGGCACGAGACTTTGCGAGGGCCCTCCGTGTGCCAAAAATAGGCCGCGGGCATAGCCGCGCCCATAAATAACTGCCCGAAGGCCGGGGCTCCACTTTCGTCCAGCGGAAAAAGGCCACAAAAACGGGTGGGCTATAGGCTTGGGGGGTGGGGCTGGACAACTTCGTCCGCCGGACTTGGAATGGCGCGAGACTTTGCGAGGGGCCACCGTGTTCCAAAAATAGGCCGCGGGCACAGCCGTGCCTAAAAATAACCGCCCGAAAGCCGGGGCGCCATGTTCGTCCAGCGGAAAAAGGCCACAAAAACGGGTGGGCTATAGGCTTGTGGGGTGGGGCTGGCCGACTTCGTCCGCCGGACTCGGAATGACGCGAGACTTTGCGAGGGGCCTCCATGTGCAAAAAATAGGCCGCAGGCACAGCCGCGCCCAAAGATAACTGCCCGAAGGCCGGGGCGCCAGGCTCGTCCAGCGGAAAAAGGCCACAAAAACGGGTGGGCTATAGCCGTGGGAGGTGGGGCTGGCCAACTTCTTCCGCCGGACTCGGAACAGCGCGAGACTTTACGAGGGCCTCCGTGTGCTAAAAATAGGCCGCGGGCACAGCCGGGCCAAAAAATAACCGCCCGGAGGCCAGGGCGCCAAGTTCGTCCAGCGGAAAAAGGCCACAAAAACGGGTGGGCTATAGCCTTGGGAGGTGGGGCTGGCCAACTTCGTCCGTCGGGCTCGGAATGGCGCGAGACTTTCCGAGGGGCCTCCGTGTGCCAAAAATAGGCCGTGGGCACAGCCACACCCAAAAATAACCGCCCGAAGGCCGGGGCGCCAAGTTCGTCCAGCGGAAAAAGGCCACAAAAACGTGTGGGCTATAGCCTTGGGGGGTGGGCCTGGCCAACCTCATTCGCCGGACTCGGAATGGCGGGAGACTTTCCGAGGGCCCTCCGTGAGCCAAAAATAGGGCGCGGGAACAGCCGCACCCTAAAATAACCGCCCGAAGGATAGGCCGCCAAGTTCGTCCAGCGGAAAAAGGCCACAAAAACGGGTGGGCTATAGCCTTGGGAGGTGGTGCTGACCAACTTCGTCCGTCGGGCTCGGAATGGCGCGAGACTTTGCGAGGGGCCTCCGTATGCCAAAAATAGGGCGCGGGCACAGCCACGCCCAAAAATAACCGCCCGAAGGCCGGCGTGCCAAGTTCGTCCAGCGGAAAAAGGCCACAAAAACGGGTGGGATATAGCCTTGGGGTGTGGGGCTGGCCAACTTCGTCCGCCGTACTCGGAATGGCGTGAGACTTTGCGAGGGCCCTCCGTGTGCCAAAAATAGGCCACGGGCACAGCCGCACCCAAAAATAACGGGCCGAAGGCCGGGCCCCCAAGTTCGTCCAGCGGAAAAAGGCCACAAAAACGGGTGGGCTATAGCCTTGGGGGGTGGGGCTGGCCAACTTCGTCCGTCGGGCTCGGAATGGCACAAGACTTTGTGAGGGGCCTCCGTGTGCCAAAAATAGGCCGCGGGCACAGCCACGCCCAAAAATAACCGCCCGAAGGCCGGGGCGCCAAGTTCGTCCAGCGGAAAAAGGCCCCAAAAACTTGTGGGCTATAGCCTTGGGGGGTGGGCCTGGCCAACTTCATTCGTCGGGCTCGGAAATAGCGCGAGACTTTGCGAGGGGCCTCCGTGTTCCAAAAATAGGACGTGGGCACAGCCGCTCCCAAAAATAACCGCCCGAAGGCCGGGGCGCCAAGTTCGTCCAGTGGAAAAAGGCCACAAAAACGGGTGGGCTATAGCCTTGGGGTGTGGGGCTGGCCAACATCGCCCGCCGGACTCGGAATGGCGCGAGACTTTACTAGGGGCCTCTGTGTGCCAAAAATAGGGCGCGGGCACAGCCACGTCCAAAAATAACCGCCCGAAGGCCGGGGCACCAAGTTCGTCCAGCGGAAAAAGGCCACAAAAACGGGTGGGATATAGGCTTGGGGTGTGGGGCTGGCCAACTTCGTCCGCCGTACTCGAAATGGCGTGAGACTTTGCGAGGGCCCTCCGTGTGCCAAAAATAGGCCGCGGGCACAGCCGTGCCAAAAAATAACTGCCCGAAGGCCGGGACGCCGTGTTCGTCCAGCGTAAAAAGGCCACAAAAACGGGTGGGCTATACCCTTGGGAGGTGGGGCTGGCCAACTACGTCCGCCGGACTCGGAATGTCGCAAGCCGTTGCGAGGGCCCTCCGTGTACAAAAAATAGGCCGCGGGCACAGCCGCGCCAAAAAAAAACCGCCCCAAGGCCGGGACGCCGAGTTCGTCCAGCGTAAAAAGGCCACAAAAACGGGTGGGCTATAGCTTTGCGAGGTGGGGCTGGCCAACTTCGTCCGCCGGACTCGGAATGGCGTGAGACTTTGCGAGGGCCCTCCGTGTACCAAAAATAGGCCACGGGCACAGCCGCGCCCAAAAATAACAGCCCGAAGGACGGGGAGCCAAGTTCGTCCAGGGGAAAAAGGCCACAAAAACGGGTGGGCTATAGCCTTGGGGGGTGGGGCTGGACAACTTCGTCCGCCGGACTCGGAATGGCGCGAGACTTTTCGAGGGGCCTCCGTGTGCCAAAAATAGGCCGCGGGCACAGCTGTACCCAAAAATAACCGGTCGAAGGCCGGGGCGCCAAGTTCGTCCAGCGGAAAAAGGCCACAAAAGCGAGTGTGCTATAGCCTTGGGGGGTGGGGCTGGCCGACTTCGTCCGCCGGACTCGGAATGTCGCGAGACTTTGCGAGGGCCCTCCGTGTGCCAAAAATAGGACACGAACACAGCCGCGGCCTAACATAACCGCCCGAAGGCCGGGGAGCCAATTTCGTCCAGTGGAAAAAGGCCACAAAAACGGGTGGGCTATAGCTTTGGGAGGTGGGGCTGGCCAACTTCGTCCGTCGGACTCGGAATGGCGCGAGACTTTGCGAGGGCCCTCCGTGTGCCAAAAATAGGCCACGGACACAGCCGCGCCCAAAAATAACCGCCCGAAGGCCGGGGAACCAAGTTCGTCCAGCGGAAAAAGGCCACAAAAACGGGTGGGCTATAGCCTTGGCGGGTTGGGCTGGCCAACTTCGTCCGCCGGACTCGGAATGGCGCGAGACTTTACGAGGGCCCTCCGTTTGCCAAAAATAGGCCGCCAGCACAGCCGCACCAAAAAATAAACGCCCGAAGGCCGGGGGTTTGCGAGGGGACTCCGTGTGCCAAATATAGGCCGCGGGCACAGCCGCACCCAAAAATAAGCGCCCGGAGGTCCGGTCCCCTAGTTCGTCCGCCGCAAAAATGCCCAAAAAACGGGTGGGCTATAGCCTTGGGGGGATGGGCTGCCCAAGTTCGTCCGCCGGACTCGGAATGGGGCCAGACTTTGCGAGGGGACTCCGTGTGCAAAATATAGGCCGCGGGCACAGCCGTACCCAGAAATAAGCGCCCGAAGGTCCGGTCCCCTAGTTCGTCCGCTGCAAAAACGCCCAAAAAACGTGTGGGCTATAGCCTTGGGGGGAGGGGCTGGCCAAGTTCGTCCGCCGGACTTGGAATGGGGCCAGACTTTGCGAGGGGCCTCCGTGTGCCAAAAGTAGGCCACAGGCGCAGCCGCGCCCAAAAAGAAGCACCCGAAGGTCCCGTCCCCAAGTTCGTTCGCCGAAAAAATGCCAAAAAAACGGGTGGGCTATAGCCTTGGGGGGAGGGGCTGGCCAAGTTCGTCTGCCGGACTCGGAATGGGGCCAAACTTTGCGAGGGGCCAGACTTTACGAGGGGCCTCCGTGTTCTAAAAACAGGCTACGGACACAGCCGCACCCAGAAATAAGGACCTGAAGGTACGGTCCCCAGGTTCGTCCGCCGTAAAATGCCCAAAAAACGGGTGGGCTATAGCCTTGGGGGGTGGGGCTGCCAAAGTTCGTCCGCCGGACTCGGAATGGGGCCAGACTTTGCGAGGGGCCTCCGTGTGTCAAAAATAGGCCATGGGTACAGCCGCGTCCAAAAATAAGCACCCGAAGGTCCGGTCCCCAAGTTCGTCCGCCGCAAAAACGCCCAAAAAACGGGTGGGCTGTAGCCTTGGGGGGAGGGGCTGGCCAATTTCGTCCGCCGGACTCGGAATGGGGCCAGACTTTGCGAGGGGCCTCCGTGTGCCAAAAGTAGGCCGTAGGCACAGCCGCGCCCAAAAATAAGCACCTGAAGGTCCGGTCCCCAAGTTCGTCCGCCGCAAAAATGCCCAAAAAACGAGTGGCCTATATCCTTGGGGGGAGGGGCTGCCCAAGTTCGTCCGCCGGACTCGGAATGTGGCCAGACTTTGCGAGGGGCCTCCGTGTGCCAAATATAGGCCGCGGGCACAGCCGTACCCAAAAATAAGCGCCCAAAGGTCCGGTCCCCTAGTTCGTTCGGCGCAAAAACGCCCAAAAAACGGGTGGGCTATAGCCTTGGGGGGCGGGGCTGCCCAAGTTCGTCCGCCGGACTCGGAATGGGGCCAGACTTTGCGAGGGGCCTCTGTGTGCCAAATATAGGCCGCGGGCACAGCCGCGCCCAAAGATAAACGCTCGAAGGTCCGGTCCCAAGTTCGTCCGTCGCAAAAACGCCCAAAAAACGGGTGGGCTATAGCCTTGGGGGGAGGGGCTGGCCCAGTTCGTCCGCGGGACTCGGAATGGGGCCAGACTTTGCGAGGGGCCTCCGTGTGCCAAAAGTAGGCCGCAGGCACAGCCGCTCCCAAAAATAAGCACCCGAAGGTCCGGTCCCCAAGTTCGTCCGCCGCAAAAATGCCCAAAAAACGAGTGGGCTATATCCTTGGGGGGAGGGGCGGCCCAAGTTCGTCCGCCGGACTCGGAATGGGGCCAGACTTTGCGAGGGGCCTCCGTGTGCAAAATATAGGCCGTGGGCACAGCCGCACCCAAAAATAAGCGCCCGAAGGTCCGGTCCCCTAGTTCGTCCGCCGCAAAAACGCCATAAAAACAGGTGGGCTATAGCCTTGGGTGGAGGGGCTGCCCATGTTCGTCCGCCGGACTAGGAATGGGGCCAGACTTTGCGAGGGGCCTCCGTGTGCCAAAAATAGGCCGCGGCCACAGACATGCCCAAAAATAAGCGCCCGAAGGTCCGGTCTCCAAGTTCGTGCCCCGCAAAAAATGCCCAAAAAACGGGTGGGCTATAGCCTTGGGGGGAGGGGCTGGCCAAGTTCGTCCGCCGGACTGGGAATGGGGCCAGACTTTGCGAGGGGCCTTTTTGTGCCAAAAATAGGCCGTGGGCACAGCCGCGTCCAAAAATAAGCGCCCGAAGGTCCGGTCCCCAAGTTCGTCCGCCGCAAAAACGCCCAAAAAAAGGGTGGGCTATAGCCTTGGGTGGAGGGGCTGGCCAAGTTCGTCCGCCGGACTCGGAATGGGGCCAGACTTTGCGAGGGGCCTCCATGTGCCAAAAACAGGCTGCGGACACAGCCGCGCCCAGAAATAAGGACCCGAACGTACGGTCCCCAGGTTCGTTCGCCGCAAAAATGCCCAAAAAACGGGTGGGCTATAGCCTTGGGGGGAGGGGCTGGCCAAGTTCGTCCGCCGCACTCGGAATGTGTCCAGACTTTGCGAGGGGCCTCCGTGTGCCAAAAGTAGGCCGCAGGCACAGCCGCGCCCAAAAATAAGCACCCGAAGGTCCGGTCCCCAAGTTCGTCCGCCGCAAAAACGCCCAAAAAACGACTGGGCTATATCCTTGGGGGGAGGGGCTGCCCAAGTTCGTCCGCCGGACTTGAAATGTGGCCAGACTTTGCGAGGGGCCTCTGTGTGCCAAATATAGGCCGCGGGCACAGCCGCGCCCAAAAATAAGCGCTCGAAGGTCCGGTCCCAAGTTCGTCCGCCGCAAAAACGCCCAAAAAACGGGTGGGCTATAGCCTTGGGGGGAGGAGCTGCCCAAGTTCGTCCGCTGGACTCGGAATGGGGCCAGACTTTGCGAGGTGCCTCCGTGTGCCAAAAACAGGTTACGGACACAGCCGCGCCCAGAAATAAGGACCCGAACGTACGGTCCCCAGGTTCGTCCGCTGCAAAAATGCCCAAAAAACGGTGGGCTATAGCCTTGGGGGGAGGGGCTGGCCAAGTTCGTCCGCCGGGCTCGGAATGGGGCCAGACTTTGCGAGGGGCCTCCGTGTGCCAAAAGTAGGCCGCAGGCACAGCCACGCCCAAAAATAAGCACCCGAAGGTCCGGTCCCCAAGTTCGTCCGCCGCAAAAATGCCCAAAAAACGAGTGGGCTATATCCTTGGGGGGAGGGGCTGGCCAAGTTCGTCCGCCGGACTCGGAATGGGGCCAGACTTTGCGAGGGTCATCCGTGTGCCAAATATAGGCCACGGGTACAGCCGTACCCAAAAATAAGCACCCGAAGGTCCTGTCCCCTAGTTCGTTCGCCGCAAAAACGCCCAAAAAACGGGTGGGCTATAGCCTTGGGGGGAGGGGCTGGCCAAGTTCGTCCGCCGGACTCGGAATGGGGCCAGACTTTGCGAGGGGCCTCCGTGTGCCAAATATAGGCCGCAGGCACAGCCGAACCCAAAAATAAGCGCCCGAAGGTCCGGTCCCCTAGTTCTTCCGCCGCAAAAACGCCCAAAAAACAGGTGGGCTATAGGCTTGGGGAGAGGGGCTGCCCATGTTCGACCGCCGGACTCGGAATGGGGCCAGACTTTGCGAGGGGCCTTCGTGTGCCAAAAATAGGCCGTGGCCACAGACATGCCCAAAAATAAGCGCCCGAAGGTCCGGTCCCCAAGTTCGTGCACCGCCAAAAATGCCCAAAAAACGGGTGGGCTATAGCCTTGGGGGGAGGGGCTGGCCAAGTTCGTCGGCCGGACTCGGAATGGGGCCAGACTTTCCGAGGGGCCTCCGTGTGCCAAAAATAGGCCGTGGTCACAGCCGCGCCCAAAAATAAGCACCCGAAGGTCCGGTCCCCAAGTTCGCCCGCCGCAAAAACGCCCAAAAAATGGGTGGGCTATAGCCTTGGGGGGAGGGGCTGGCCAACTTCGTCCGCCGGACTCGGAATGGGGCCAGACTTTGCGAGGGGCCTCCGTGTGCCAAAAACAGGCTGCGGACATAGCCACGCCAAAAAATAAGCACCCGAACGTACGGTCCCCAGGTTCGTTCGCCGCAAAAATGCCCAAAAAACGCGTAGGCTATAGCCTTGGGGGGAGGGGCTGGCCAAGTTCGTCCGCCGGACTCGGAATGGGGCCAGACTTTGCGAGGGGCCTCCGTGTGCCAAAAATAGGCCGCGGGCACAGCCGCGCCCAAAAATAACTGCCCGAAGGCCGGGGCGCCAAGTTCGTCCAGCGGAAAAAGGCCACAAAAACGGGTGGGCTATAGCCTTGGGGGGTGGGGCTGGCCAACTTCGTCCGCCGGACTCGGAATAGCGCGAGACTTTGCGAGCAGCCTCCGTGTGCCAAAAATAGGCCCCGGCCACAGCCGCGCCCAAAAATAACCGCCCGAAGGCCGGGGCGCCAAGTTCGACCAGCGGAAAAAGGCCACAAAAACGGGTGGGCTATAGGCTTGGGGGGAGGGGCTGGCCAACTTCGTCCGCCGGACTCGGAATGGCGCGAGACTTTGCGAGCGGCCTCCGTGTGACAAAAATAGGCCCTAGGCACAGCCGCGCCCAAAAATAACCGCCCGAAGGCCGGGGCGCCAAGTTCGTCCAGCGGAAAAAGGCCACAAAAACGGGTGGGCTATAGCCTTGGGGGGTGGGGCTGGCCTACTTCGTCCGCCGGACTCGGAATGGCTCGAGACTTTGCGATGCGCCTCCCTGCGCCAAAAATAGGCCGCGGGCACAGCCACGCTATAGCCCAAAAATAACCGCCCGAAGGCCGCGGCGCCAAGTTCGTCCTGCGGAAAAAGGCCACAAAAACGGGTGGGCTATAGCCTTGGGGGGTGGGGCTGGCCTACTTCGTCCGCCGGACTCGGAATGGCGCGAGACTTTGCGAGGCGCCTCCGTGTGCCAAAAATAGGCCGAGGGCAAAGCCGCGCCCAAAAATACCCGCCTGAAGGCCGCGGTGCCAAGTTCGTCCAACGGAAAAAGGCCACAAAAACGGGTGGTCTATAGCCTTGGGGGGTGGGGCTGGCCAACTTCGTCCGCCGGACTCGGAATGGCGCGAGACTTTGCGAGTGGCCTCCGTGTGCCAAAAATAGGCCCCGGGCACAGCCGCGCCCAAAAATAACCCCCCGAAGGCCGGGGCGCCAAGTTCGTCCAGCGGGAAAAGGCCACAAAACGGGGTGGGCTATAGCCTTGGGGGGTGGGGCTGGCCAACTTCGTCCGCCGGACTCGGAATGGAGCGATACTTTACGAGCGGCCTCCATGTGCCAAAAATAGGCCCCGGGCACAGCCGCGCCCAAAAATAACCACCCGAAGGCCGGGGCGCCAAGTTCGTCCAGCGGAAAAAGGCCACCAAAACGGGGGGGCGATAGCCCAAAGGGGGCTGGCAAACTTTGTCCGCCGGACTCGGAATGGCGCGAAACTTTGCGAGTGGCCTCCGTGTGCCAAAAATAGGGCACGGGAGCAGCCGCGCCCAAAAATAACCGACCGAAGGCCGGGGCGCCATGTTCGTCCAGCGGAAAAAAGGCCACAAAAACGGGTGGGCTATAGCCTTGGGGGGTGGGGCTGGCCAACTTCGTCCGCCGGACTCGGAATGGCGCGAGATTTTGCTAGCGGCCTCCGTGTGCCAAAAATAGGCCCCGGACACAGCCGTACCCAAAAATAACCACCCGAAGGCCGGGGCGCCAAGTTCGTCCAGCGGAAAAAGGCCACAAAAACGGGTGGGCTATAGCCTTGGGGGGTGGGGCTGGCCAACTTCGTCCGCCGGACTCGGAATGGCACGAGACTTTGCGAGCGGCTTCCGTGTGCCAAAAATAGGCCCCGGACACAGCCGCGCCAAAAAATAACCGCCTGAAGGCCGCGGTGCCAAGTTCGTCCAGCGGAAAAAGGCCACAAAAACGGGTGGTCTATAGCCTTGGGGGGTGGGGCTGGCCAACTTCGTCCGCCGGACTCGGAATGGCGCGAGACTTTGCGAGTGGCCTCCGTGTGCCAAAAATAGGCCCCGGGCACAGCCGCGCCCAAAAATAACCCCCCGAAGGCCGGGGCGCCAAGTTCGTCCAGCGGAAAAAGGCCACAAAAATGGGTGGGCTATAGCCTTGGGGGGTGGGGCTGGCCAACTTCGTCCGCCGGACTCGGAATGGAGCGAGACTTTACGAGCGGCCTCCATGTGCCAAAAATAGGCCCCGGGCACAGCCGCGCCCAAAAATAACCACCCGAAGGCCGGGGCGCCAAGTTCGTCCAGCGGAAAAAGGCCACAAAAACGGGTGGGCTATAGCCTGGGGGGGTGGGGCTGGCAAACTTTGTCCGCCGGACTCGGAATGGCGCGAAACTTTGCGAGTGGCCTCCGTGTGCCAAAAATAGGGCACGGGAGCAGCCGCGCCCAAAAATAACCGACCGAAGGCCGGGGCGCCATGTTCGTCCAGCGGAAAAAAGGCCACAAAAACGGGTGGGCTATAGCCTTGGGGGGTGGGGCTGGCCAACTTCGTCCGCCGGACTCGGAATGGCGCGAGATTTTGCTAGCGGCCTCCGTGTGCCAAAAATAGGCCCCGGACACAGCCGTACCCAAAAATAACCACCCAAGGCAGGGCGCCAAGTTCGTCCAGCGGAAAAAGGCCACAAAAACGGGTGGGCTATAGCCTTGGGGGGTGGGGCTGGCCAACTTCGTCCGCCGGACTCGGAATGGCACGAGACTTTGCGAGCGGCTTCCGTGTGCCAAAAATAGGCCCCGGACACAGCCGCGCCAAAAAATAACCGCCCGATGGCCGGGGCGCCTAGTTCGTCCAGCGGAAAAAGGCCACAAAAACGGGTGGGCTATAGCCTTGGGGGGTGGGGCTGGCCTACTTCGTCCGCCGGACTCGGAATGGCGCGAGACTTTGCGAGGCGCCTCCGTGTGCCAAAAATAGGCCGAGGGCAAAGCCGCGCCCAAAAATACCCGCCTGAAGGCCGCGGTGCCAAGTTCGTCCAACGGAAAAAGGCCACAAAAACGGGTGGTCTATAGCCTTGGGGGGTGGGGCTGGCCAACTTCGTCCGCCGGACTCGGAATGGCGCGAGACTTTGCGAGTGGCCTCCGTGTGCCAAAAATAGGCCCCGGGCACAGCCGCGCCCAAAAATAACCCCCCGAAGGCCGGGGCGCCAAGTTCGTCCAGCGGAAAAAGGCCACAAAAATGGGTGGGCTATAGCCTTGGGGGGTGGGGCTGGCCAACTTCGTCCGCCGGACTCGGAATGGAGCGATACTTTACGAGCGGCCTCCATGTGCCAAAAATAGGCCCCGGGCACAGCCGCGCCCAAAAATAACCACCCGAAGGCCGGGGCGCCAAGTTCGTCCAGCGGAAAAAGGCCACAAAAACGGGTGGGCTATAGCCTGGGGGGGTGGGGCTGGCAAACTTTGTCCGCCGGACTCGGAATGGCGCGAAACTTTGCGAGTGGCCTCCGTGTGCCAAAAATAGGGCACGGAGCAGCAGCGCCTAAAATAACCGACCGAAGGCCGGGGCGCCATGTTCGTCCAGCGGAAAAAAGGCCACAAAAACGGGTGGGCTATAGCCTTGGGGGGTGGGGCTGGCCAACTTCGTCCGCCGGACTCGGAATGGCGCGAGATTTTGCTAGCGGCCTCCGTGTGCCAAAAATAGGCCCCGGACACAGCCGTACCCAAAAATAACCACCCGAAGGCCGGGGCGCCAAGTTCGTCCAGCGGAAAAAGGCCACAAAAACGGGTGGGCTATAGCCTTGGGGGGTGGGGCTGGCCAACTTCGTCCGCCGGACTCGGAATGGCACGAGACTTTGCGAGCGGCTTCCGTGTGCCAAAAATAGGCCCCGGACACAGCCGCGCCAAAAAATAACCGCCTGAAGGCCGCGGTGCCAAGTTCGTCCAGCGGAAAAAGGCCACAAAAACGGGTGGTCTATAGCCTTGGGGGGTGGGGCTGGCCAACTTCGTCCGCCGGACTCGGAATGGCGCGAGACTTTGCGAGTGGCCTCCGTGTGCCAAAAATAGGCCCCGGGCACAGCCGCGCCCAAAAATAACCCCCCGAAGGCCGGGGCGCCAAGTTCGTCCAGCGGAAAAAGGCCACAAAAATGGGTGGGCTATAGCCTTGGGGGGTGGGGCTGGCCAACTTCGTCCGCCGGACTCGGAATGGATCGAGACTTTACGAGCGGCCTCCATGTGCCAAACTAGGCTGCAGGCACAGCCGTCCCCACAAATAACCCCCCGAAGGCCGGGGCGCCAAGTTTGTCCAGCGGAAAAGGCCACAAAACGGGTGGGCTATAGCCTGGGGTGGGGCTGGCAAACTTTGTCCGACGGACTCGGAATGGCGCGAAACTTTGCGAGTGGCCTCCGTGTGCCAAAAATAGGGCACGGAGCAGCCGCGCCTAGCAAAAATAACCGACCAAGGCCGGGCGCCAAGTTCGTCCAGCGGAAAAAGGCCACAAAAACGGGTGGGCTATAGCCTGGGGGGGTGGGGCTGGCCAACTTCGTCCGCCGGACTCGGAATGGCGCGAGATTTTGCTAGCGGCCTCCGTGTGCCAAAAATAGGCCCCGGACACAGCCGTACCCAAAAATAACCACCCGAAGGCCGGGGCGCCAAGTTCGTCCAGCGGAAAAAGGCCACAAAAACGGGTGGGCTATAGCCTTGGGGGGTGGGGCTGGCCAACTTCGTCCGCCGGACTCGGAATGGCACGAGACTTTGCGAGCGGCTTCCGTGTGCCAAAAATAGGCCCCGGACACAGCCGCGCCAAAAAATAACCGCCCGATGGCCGGGGCGCCTAGTTCGTCCAGCGGAAAAAGGCCACAAAAACGGGTGGGCTATAGCTTTGGGGGGTGGGGCGGGCCAACTTCGTCCGCCGGACTCGGAATTGCGCGAGACTTTGGGAGCGGCCTCCGTGTGCAAAAAATAGGCCCCGGGCACAGCCGCACCCAAAAATAACCACCCGAAGGCCGGGGCGCCAAGTTCGTCCAGCGGAAAAAGGCCACAAAAATGGGTGGGCTATAGCCTTGGGGGGTGGGGCTGGCCAACTTCGTCCGCCGGACTCGGAATGGAGCGAGACTTTACGAGCGGCCTCCATGTGCCAAAAATAGGCCCCGGGCACAGCCGCGCCCAAAAATAACCACCCGAAGGCCGGGGCGCCAAGTTCGTCCAGCGGAAAAAGGCCACAAAAACGGGTGGGCTATAGCCTGGGGGGGTGGGGCTGGCAAACTTTGTCCGCCGGACTCGGAATGGCGCGAAACTTTGCGAGTGGCCTCCGTGTGCGAAAAATAGGCCCCGGGAACAGCCGCGCCCAAAAATAACCGCCCGAATGCCGGGGCGCCAAATTCGTCCAGCAGAAAAAGGCCACAAAAACGGGTGGGTTATAGCTTTGGGGGGTGGGGCGGGCCAACTTCGTGCGCCGGACTGGGAATGGTGCGAGACTTTGCGAGCGGCCTCCGTGTGCCAAAAATAGGCCCCGGGAACAGCCGCGCCCAAAAATAACAGCCCGAAGGCCGGGGCGCCAAGTTCGTCCAGCGGAAAAAGGCCACAAAAAAGGGTGGGCTATAGCTTTGGGGGGTGGGCTGGCCAACTTCGTCCGCCGGACTCGGAATGGCGTGAGACTTTGCGAGGCACCTCCGTGTGCCAAAAATAGGCCGCGGGCACAGCCGCGCCCAAAAATAACCGACCGAAGGCCGGGGCGCCAAGTTCGTCCAGCGAAAAAAGGCCACAAAAACGGGTGCGCTATAGCCTTGGGGGGTTGGGCTGGCCAACTTCTTCCGCCGGACTTGGAATGGAGCGAGACTTTGTGAGCGGCCTCCATGTGCCAAAAATAGGCCCCGGACACAGCCGCACCCAAAAATAACCACCCGAAGGCCGGGGCGCCAAGTTCTTCCAGCGGAAAAAGGCCACAAAAAAGGGTGGGCTATAGCTTTGGGGGGTGGGGCTGGCACACTTCGTCCGCCGGACTCGGAATGGCGTGAGACTTTGCAAGGCGCCTCCGTGTGCCAAAAATAGGCCCCGGACACAGCCGCGCCCAAAAATAACCGACCGAAGGCCGGGGCGCCAAGTTCGTCCAGCGAAAAAAGGCCACAAAAACGGGTGCGCTATAGCCTTGGGGGGTTCGGCTGGCCAACTTCGTCCGCCGGACTTGGAATGGAGCGAGACTTTGTGAGCGGCCTCCGTGTGCCAAAAATAGGCCCCGGGCACAGCTGCGCCCAAAAATAACCCCCCGAAGGCCAGGGCGCCAAGTTCGTCCAGCGGAAAAAGGCCACAAAAACGGGTGGGCTATAGCCTGGGGGGGTGGGGCTGGCAAACTTCGTCCGCCGGACTCGGAATGGCGCGAGACTTTGCGAGCGGACACCGTGTGCCAAAAATAGGGCCCGGGAGCAGCCGTACCCAAAAATAACCACCCGAAGGCCGGGGCGCCATGTTCGTCCTGCGGAAAAAAGGCCACAAAAACGGGTGGGCTATAGTCTTGGGGGGTGGGGCTGGCCAACTTCGTCCGCCGGACTCGGAATGGCTCGAGACTTTGAAAGCGGTCTCCGTGTGCCAAAAATAGGCCCCGGGCACAGCCTCGCCCAAAAATAACCGCCCGAAGGCCGGGGCACCAAGTTCGTCCAGCGGAAAAAGGCCACAAAAACGGGTGGGCTATAGCCTTGGGGGGTGGGGCTGGCCAACTTCGTCCGCCGGACTTGGAATGGCACGAGACTTTGCAAGCGGCCTCCGTGTGCCAAAAATAAGGCCCGGGCACAGCCGCGCCCAAAAATAACGGCCCGAAGGACGGGGCGCCAAGTTCGTCCAGCGGAAAAAGGCCACAAAAACGGGTGGGCTATAGCCTTGGGGGGTGGGGCTGGCCAACTGCGTCCACTGGACTCGGAATGGAGCGAGACTTTGCGAGCGGCCTCCGTTTGCAAAAAATAGGTCCCGGGTACAGCCGCGCCCAAAAATAACCGCCCGAAGGCCGGGGCGCCAAGTTCGTCCAGCGGAAAAAGGCCACAAAAACGGGTGGGCTATAGCCTTGAGGGGTGGGGCTGGACAACTTCGTCCGCCGGACTCGGAATGGTGCGAGACTTTGTGAGCGGCCTCCATGTGCCAAAAATAGGCCCCGGGCACAGCCGTACCCAAAAATAACCACCCCAACCCCGGGGCGCCAAATTCATCCAGCGGAAAAAGGCCACAAAAACGGGTGGGCTATAGCCTAGGGGGGTGGGGCTGGCCAACTTCGTCCGCCGGACTCGGAATGGCGCGAGACTTTACGAGCGGCCTCCGTGTGCCAAAAATAGGGCCCGGGAGCAGCCGCGCCCAAAAATAACCGCCCGAAGGCTGGGGCGCCATGTTCGTCCAGTGGAAAAAGTCCACAAAAACGGGTGGGCTATAGCCTTGGGGGGTGGGGCTGGACAACTTCGTCCGCCGGACTAGGAATGGCGTGAGACTTTGCGAGCGGCCTCCGGGTGCCAAAAATAGGCCCCGGGCACAGCTGCACCCAAAAATAACCACCCGATGGCCGGGGCGCCAAGTTCGTCCAGCGGAAAAAGGCCACAAAAATGGGTGGGCTATATCCTTGGGGGGTGGGGCTGGCCAACTTCGTCCGCCGGACTCGGAATGGCGCTAGAATTTGCGAGCGGCCTCCGTGTACCAAAAATAAGCCCCGGTACAGCCGCTCCCAAAAATAACGGCCCGAAGGACGGGGCGCCAAGTTCGTCCAGCGGAAAAAGGCCACAAAAACGGGTGGGCTATAGCCTTGGGGGGTGGGGCTGGCCAACTTCGTCCACCGGACTCGGAATGGACCGAGACTTTGCGAGCGGCCTCCGTGTGCCAAAAATAGGTCCCGGGCACAGCCGCGCCCAAAAATAACCGCCCGAAGGCCGGGGCGCCAAGTTCGTCCAGCGGAAAAAGGCCACAAAAACGGGTGGGCTATAGCCTTGGGGGGTGGGGCTGGACAACTTCGTCCGCCGGACTCGGAATGGCGCGAGGCTTTGCGAGCAGCCTCCGGGTGCCAAAAATAGGCCCCGGGCACAGCCGCACCCAAAAATAACCACCCGAAGGCCGGGGCGCCAAATTCATCCAGCGGAAAAAGGCCACAAAAACGGGTGGGCTATAGCCTTGGGGGGTGGGGCTGGCCCACTTCGTCCGCCGGACTCGGAATGGCGCGAGACTTTGCAAGCGGCCTCCGTGTACCAAAAATAAGGCCCGGACACAGCCGCGCCCAAAAATAACGGCCCGAAGGACGGGGCGCCAAGTTCGTCCAGCGGAAAAAGGCCACAAAAACGGGTGGGCTATAGCCTTGGGGGGTGGGGCTGGCCAACTTCGTCCACCGGACTCGGAATGGAGCGAGACTCTGCGAGCAGCCTCCGTGTGCCAAAAATAGGTCCCGGGCACAGCCGCGCCAAAAAATAACCGCCCAAAGGCCGGGGCGCCAAGTTCGTCCAGCGGAAAAAGGCCACAAAAACGGGTGGGCTATAGCCTTGGGGGGTTGGGCTGGCCAACTTCGTCCGCCGGACTCAGAATGGCGCGAGACTTTGTAAGCGGCCTCCGTGTGCCAAAAATAAGCACCGAGCACAGCCGCGCCCAAAAATAACCGCCCGAAGGCCGGGGAGCCAATTTCGTCCAGCGGAAAAAGGCCACAAAAACGGGCGGGCTATAGCCTTGGGGGTGGGGCTGGCCCACTTCGTCTGCCAGACTCAGAATGGAGCGAGACTTTGCGAGCGGCCTCAGTGTGCCAAAATTAGGCCCCGGGCACAGCCGCGCCCAAAAATAACCGCCCGAAGGCCGGGGCGCCAAGTTCGTCCAGCAGCAAAAGGCCACAAAAACGGGTGGGCTATAGCCTTGGGGGGTGGGGAGGGCCAACTTCGTCCGCCGGACTCGGAATGGCGCAAGACTTTGCGAGTGGCCTCCGTGTGCCAAAAATAGGCCCCGGGCACAGCCGCGGACAAAAATAACCGCCCGAAGGCCGGGACGCCAAGTTCATCCAGCGGAAAAAGGCCACAAAAACGGGTGGGCTATAGCCTTGGAGGGTGGGGCTGGCCAACTTCGTCCGCCGGACTCGGAATGGCGCGAGACTTTGCGAGCGGCCTCCGTGTGCCAAAAATAGGCCCCGGGCACAGCCGCGCCCGAAAATACCCGCCCGAAGGCCGGGGCGCCAAGTTCGTCCAGCGGAAAAAGGCCACAAAAACGGGTGGGCTATAGCCTTGGGGGGTGGGGCTGGCCCACTTCGTCCGCCGTACTCATAATGGTGCGAGCCTTTACGAGCGGCCTCCATGTGCCAAAAATAGGCCCCGGGCACAGCCGCGCCCAAAAATAACCGCCCGAAGGCCGGGGCGCCAAATTCATCCAGCGGAAAAAGGCCACAAAAACGGGTGGGCTATAGCCTTGGGGGGTGGGGCTGGCCAACTTCGTCCGCCGGACTCGGAATGGCGCGAGACTTTGCGAGCGGCCTCCGTGTGCCAAAAATAGGACACGGGCACAGCCGCGCCCGAAAATACCCGCCCGAAGGCCGGGGCGCCAAGTTCGTCCAGCGGAAAAAGGCCACAAAAACGGGTGTGCTATAGCCATGGGGGGTGGGCTTGGCCAACTTCGTACGCCGGACTCGGAATGGCGCGAGACTTTACGAGGCGCCTCCGTGTGCAAAAAATAGGCCACGGCCTCAGCCGCGCCGAAAAATACCGCCCGAAGGCCGGGGCGCCAAGTTCGTCCAGCGGAAAAAGGCCACAAAAACGGGTGGGCTATAGCCTTGGGGGGTGGGGCTGGCCAACTTCGTCCGCCGGACTCGGAATGGCGCGAGACTTTACGAGGTGCCTCCGTGTCCAAAAATAGGCCGCGGGCACAGCCGCGCCCAAAAATACCCGCCCGAAGGCTGGGGCGCCAAGTTCGTCCAGCGGAAAAAGGCCACAAAAACGGGTGGACTATTGCCTTGGGGGGTGGGGCTGGCCAAGTTTGTCCGCCGGACTCGGAATGGCGCGAGACTTTGCGAGCGGCCCTTGTATGCTAAAAATAGGCCCCGGGGCACAGCCGCGCCCAAAAATAACTGCCCGATGGACGGGGCGCCAAGCTCGTCCAGCGGAAAAAGGCCACAAAAACGGGTGGGCTATAGCCTTGGGGGGCGGGGCTGGCCCACTTCGTCCGCCGTACTCGGAATGGTGCGAGCCTTTACGAGCGGCCTCCATGTGCCAAAAATAGGCCCCGGGCACAGCCGCGCCCAAAAATAACCGCCCGAAGGCCGGGGCGCCAAGTTCGTCCTGCGGAAAAAGGCCACAAAAACGGGTGGGCTATAGCCTTGGGGGGTGGGGCTGGCCAACTTCGTCCGCCGGACTCGGAATGGCGCGATACTTTGCGAGTGGCCTCCGTGTGCCAAAAATAGGCCCCGGGCACAGCCGCGGCCAAAAATAACAGCCCGAAGGCCGGGGCGCCAAGTTCATCCGGCGGAAAAAGGCCACAAAAACGGGTGGGCTATAGCCTTGGGGGGTGGGGCTGGCCAACTTCGTCCGCCGGAGTCGGAATGGCGCGAGACTTTACGAGTGGCCTCCGTGTGCCAAAAATAGGCCCCGGGCACAGCCGCGGACAAAAATAACCGCCCGAAGGCCGGGACGCCAAGTTCATCCAGCGGAAAAAGGCCACAAAAACGGGTGGGCTATAGCCTTGGAGGGTGGGGCTGGCCAACTTCGTCCGCCGGACTCGGAATGGCGCGAGACTTTGCGAGCGGCCTCCGTGTGCCAAAAATAGGCCCCGGGCACAGCCGCGCCCGAAAATACCCGCCCGAAGGCCGGGGCGCCAAGTTCGTCCAGCGGAAAAAGGCCACAAAAACGGGTGTGCTATAGCCATGGGGGGTGGGCTTGGCCAACTTCGTACGCCGGACTCGGAATGGCGCGAGACTTTACGAGGCGCCTCCGTGTGCCAAAAATAGGCCGCGGCCTCAGCCTTGCCGAAAAATACCGCCCGAAGGCCGGGGCGCCAAGTTCGTCCAGCGGAAAAAGGCCACAAAAACAGGTGGGCTATAGCCTTGGGGGGTGGGGCTGGCCAACTTCGTCCGCCGGACTCGGAATGGCGCGAGACTTTATGAGGTGCCTCCGTGTCCAAAAATAGGCCGCGGGCACAGCCGCGCCCAAAAATACCCGCCCCAAGGCTGGGGCGCCAAGTTCGTCCAGCGGAAAAAGGCCACAAAAACGGGTGGACTATTGCCTTGGGGGGTGGGGCTGGCCAAGTTTGTCCGCCGGACTCGGAATGGCGCGAGACTTTGCGAGGCATCTCCGTGTCCCAAAAATAGGCCGCAGGCATAGCCGCGCCCAAAAATAACCGCCTGAAGGCCGGGGCGCCAAGTTCGTCCAGCGGAAAAAGGCCACAAAAACGGGTGGGCTATAGCCATGGGGGGTGGGCTTGGCCAACATCGTACGCCGGACTCGGAATGGCGCGAGACTTTACGAGGCGCCTCCGTGTGCAAAAAATAGGCCGCGGCGTCAGCCGCGCCGAAAAATACCGCCCGAAGGCCGGGGCGCCAAGTTCGTCCAGCGGAAAAAGGCCACAAAAACGGGTGGGCTATAGCCTTGGGGGGTGGGGCTGGCCAACTTCGTCCGCCGGACTCGGAATGGCGCGATACTTTGCGAGTGGCCTCCGTGTGCCAAAAATAGGCCCCGGGCACAGCCGCGGCCAAAAATAACAGCCCGAAGGCCGGGGCGCCAAGTTCATCCGGCGGAAAAAGGCCACAAAAACGGGTGGGCTATAGCCTTGGGGGGTGGGGCTGGCCAACTTCGTCCGCCGGACTCGGAATGGCGCGAGACTTTACGAGTGGCCTCCGTGTGCCAAAAATAGGCCCCGGGCACAGCCGCGGACAAAAATAACCGCCCGAAGGCCGGGGCGCCAAGTTCATCCAGCGGAAAAAGGCCACAAAAACGGGTGGGCTATAGCCTTGGGGGGTGGGGCTGGCCAACTTCGTCCGCCGGACTCGGAATGGCGCGAGACTTTGCGAGCGGCCTCCGTGTGCCAAAAATAGGCCCCGGGCACAGCCGCGCCCGAAAATACCCGCCCGAAGGCCGGGGCGCCAAGTTCGTCCAGCGGAAAAAGGCCACAAAAACGGGTGTGCTATAGCCATGGGGGGTGGGCTTGGCCAACTTCGTACGCCGGACTCGGAATGGCGCGAGACTTTACGAGGAGCCTCCGTGTGCCAAACATAGGCCGCGGCCTCAGCCTTGCCGAAAAATACCGCCCGAAGGCCGGGCGCCAAGTTCGTCCCAGCGGAAAAAAGGCCACAAAAACAGGTGGGCTATAGCCTTGGGGGTGGGGCTGGCCAACCGTCCGCCGCCGACTCGGAATGGCGCGAGACTTTATGAGGTGCCTCCGTGTCCAAAAATAGGCCGCGGGCACAGCCGCGCCCAAAAATACCCGCCCCAAGGCTGGGGCGCCAAGTTCGTCCAGCGGAAAAAGGCCACAAAAACGGGTGGACTATTGCCTTGGGGGGTGGGGCTGGCCAAGTTTGTCCGCCGGACTCGGAATGGCGCGAGACTTTGCGAGGCATCTCCGTGTCCCAAAAATAGGCCGCAGGCATAGCCGCGCCCAAAAATAACCGCCTGAAGGCCGGGGCGCCAAGTTCGTCCAGCGGAAAAAGGCCACAAAAACGGGTGGGCTATAGCCATGGGGGGTGGGCTTGGCCAACATCGTACGCCGGACTCGGAATGGCGCGAGACTTTACGAGGCGCCTCCGTGTGCAAAAAATAGGCCGCGGCGTCAGCCGCGCCGAAAAATACCGCCCGAAGGCCGGGGCGCCAAGTTCGTCCAGCGGAAAAAGGCCACAAAAACGGGTGGGCTATAGCCTTGGGGGGTGAGGCTGGCCAACTTCGTCCGCCGGACTCGGAATGGCGCGAGACTTTGCGAGGCACCTCCGTGTACCAAAAATAGGCCGCGGACACAGCCGCGCCAAAAAATACCCGCCCGAAGGCTGGGGCGCCAAGTTCGTCCAGCGGAAAAAGGCCACAAAAACGGGTGGACTATAGCCTTGGGGGGTGGGGCTGGCCAAGTTTGTCCGCCGGACTCGGAATGGCGCGAGACTTTGCGAGGCGCCTCCGTGTCCCAAAAATAGGCCGCAGGCATAGCCGCGCCCAAAAATACCCGCCTGAAGGCCGGGGCGCCAAGTTCGTCCAGCGGAAAAAGGCCACAAAAACGGGTGGGCTATCGCCATGGGGGTGGGCTTGGCCAACTTCGCACGCTGGACTCGGAATGGAGCGAGAATTTACTTGGCGCCTCCGTGTGCCAAAAATAGGCCGCGGCCTCAGCCGCGCCTAAAAATACCGCCCGAAGGCCGGGGCGCCAAGTTCGTCCAGCGGAAAAAGGCCACAAAAACGGGTGGGCTATAGTCTTGGGGGGTGGGGCTGGCCAACTTCGTCCGCCGGACTCGGAATGGCGCGAGACTTTGCGAGGCACCTCCGTGTGCCAAAAATAGGCCGCGGACACAGCCGTGCCCAAAAATACCCACCCGAAGGCTGGGGCGCCAAGTTCGTCCAGCGGAAAAAGGCCACAAAAACGGGTGGGCTATTGCCTTGGGGGGTGGGGCTGGCCAAGTTTGTCCGCCAGACTCGGAATGGCGCGAGACTTTGCGAGGCACCTCCATGTCCCAAAAATAGGCCGCAGGCACAGCCGCGCCCAAAAATACCCGCCCGAAGGCCGGGGCGCCAAGTTCGTCCAGCGGAAAAAGGCCACAAAAACGGGTGGGCTATAGCCTTGGGGGGTGGGGCTGGCCAACTTCGTCAGCCGGACTCGGAATGGCGTGAGACTTTGCGAGGCACCTCCGTGTGCCAAAAATAGGCCGCGGGCACAGCGGCACCCAAAAATACCCACCCGAAGGCCGGTCCGCCAAGTTCGTCCAGCGGAAAAAGGCCACAAAAACGGGTGGGCTATAGCCTTGGGGGGTGGGGCTGGCCCACTTCGTCCGCCGGACTCGGAATGGCGCGAGACTTTGCGAGGCACCTCCGTGTCCCAAAAATAGGCCGCAGGCATAGCCGCGCCCAAAAATACCCGCCCGAAGGCCGGGGCGCCAAGTTCGTCCAGCGGAAAAAGGCCACAAAAACGGGTGGGCTATAGCCTTGGGGGGTGGGGCTGGCCAACTTCGTCCGCCGGACTCGGAATGGCGCGAGACTTTGCGAGGCGCCTCCATGTGCCAAAATTAGGCTGTGGGCACAGCCGCGCCCAAAAATACCCGCCCGAAGGCCGGGGCGCCAAGTTCGTCCAGCGGAAAAAGGCCACAAAAACGGTTGGGCTATAGCCTTGGGGGGTGGGGCTGGCCAACTTCGTCCGCCGGACTCGGAATGGCGCGAGACTTTGCGAGGTGCCTTCGTATGCCAAAAATAGGCTTCGGGCACAGCCGCGCCCAAAAATACCTGCCCGAAGGCCGGGGCGCCAAGTTCGTCCAGCGGAAAAAGGCCACAAAAACGGGTGGGCTATAGCCTTGGGGGGTGGGGCTGGCCCACTTCGTCCGCCGGACTCGGAAAGGCGCGAGACTTTGCCAGGCACCTCCGTGTGCCAAAATTAGGCCGCGAGCACAGCCGCGCCTAAAAATACCCACCCGAAGGCCGCGTCAACCAGTTCGTCCAGCGGAAAAAGTCCACAAAAACGGGTGGGTTATAGCCTTGGGGGGTGGGGCTGGCCAACTTCGTCCGCAGGACTCGGAAAGGCCCGAGACTTTGCGAGGCACCTCCGTGTGCCAAAAATAGGCCGCGGGTACAGCCGTACCCAAAAATACCCGCCCGAAGGCCGCGGCGCCAAGTTCGTCCTGCGGAAAAAGGCCACAAAAACGGGTGGGCTATAGCCTTGGGGGGTGGGGCTGGCAAACTTCGTCCGCCGGACTCGGTATGGCGCGAGACATTGCCAGCGGCCTCCGTGTACCAAAAACAGGGCCCGGGCACAGCCGCGCCCAAAAATAACCGCCCGAAGCCGGGGCGCCAAGTTCGTCCAGCGGAAAAAGGCCACAAAAACGGGTGGGCTATAGCCTTGGGGGGTGGGGCCGGCCCACTTCGTCCGCCGGACTCGGAAAGGCGCGAGACTTTGCGAGGCACCTCCGTGTGCCAAAAATAGGCCTCGAGCACAGCCGCGCCTAAAAATACCCACCCGAAGGCCGCGTCAACCAGTTCGTCCAGTGGAAAAAGTCCACAAAAACGGGTGGGCTATAGCCTTGGGGGGTGGGGCTGGCCAACTTCGTCCGCAGGACTCGGAAAGGCCCGAGACTTTGCGAGGCACCTCCGTGTGCCAAAAATAGGCCGCGGGTACAGCCGTACCCAAAAATACCCGCCCGAAGGCCGCGGCGCCAAGTTCGTCCTGCGGAAAAAGGCCACAAAAACGGGTGGGCTATAGCCTTGGGGGGTGGGGCTGGCAAACTTCGTCCGCCGGACTCGGAATGGCGCGAGACTTTGCGAGCGGCCTGCGTGTGCCAAAAATAGGGACCGGGAGCAGCCGCGCCGAAAAATAACCGCCCGAAGGGCGGGGCGCCAAGTTCGTCCCGCGGAAAAAGGCCACAAAAACGGGTGGGTTATAGCCTTGGGGGGTGGGGCGGGCCAACTTCGTCCGCAGGACTCGGAAAGGCCCGAGACTTTGCGAGGCACCTCCGTGTGCCAAAAATAGGCCGCGGGTACAGCCGTACCCAAAAATACCCGCCCGAAGGCCGCGGCGCCAAGTTCGTCCTGCGGAAAAAGGCCACAAAAACGGGTGGGCTATAGCCTTGGGGGGTGGGGCTGGCAAACTTCGTCCGCCGGACTCGGTATGGCGCGAGACATTGCCAGCGGCCTCCGTGTGCCAAAAACAGGGCCCGGGCACAGCCGCGCCCAAAAATAACCGCCCGAAGCCGGGGCGCCAAGTTCGTCCAGCGGAAAAAGGCCACAAAAACGGGTGGGCTATAGCCTTGGGGGGTGGGGCCGGCCCACTTCGTCCGCCGGACTCGGAAAGGCGCGAGACTTTGCGAGGCACCTCCGTGTGCCAAAAATAGGCCGCGAGCACAGCCGCGCCTAAAAATACCCACCCGAAGGCCGCGTCAACCAGTTCGTCCAGCGGAAAAATTCCACAAAAACGGGTGGGCTATAGCCTTGGGGGGTGGGGCTGGCCAACTTCGTCCGCAGGACTCGGAAAGGCCCGAGACTTTGCGAGGCACCTCCGTGTGCCAAAAATAGGCCGCGGGTACAGCCGTACCCAAAAATACCCGCCCGAAGGCCGCGGCGCCAAGTTCGTCCTGCGGAAAAAGGCCACAAAAACGGGTGGGCTATAGCCTTGGGGGGTGGGGCTGGCAAACTTCGTCCGCCGGACTCGGAATGGCGCGAGACTTTGCGAGCGGCCTGCGTGTTCCAAAAATAGGGACCGGGAGCAGCCGCGCCGAAAAATAACCGCCCGAAGGCCGGGGCGCCAAGTTCGTCCCGCGGAAAAAGGCCACAAAAACGGGTGGGTTATAGCCTTGGGGGGTGGGGCGGGCCAACTTCGTCCGCCGGACTCGGAATGGCACGAGACATTGCGAGCGGCATCCGTGTGCCAAAAATAGGCCCCGGGCACAGCCGCGCCCAAAAATACCCACCCGAAGGCCGGTGCGCCAAGTTCGTCCAGGGAAAAAGTCCACAAAACGGGTGGGCTATAGCCTTGGGGGGTGGGCCTGGCCAACTTTGTCCGCCGGACTCGGAATGGCGCGAGACATTGCCAGCGGCCTCTGTGTGCCAAAAATAGGCCGCGGGCACTGCCGCGCCCAAAAATAACCGCCCGAAGGCCGGGGCGCCAAGTTTGTCCAGCGGAAAAAGGCCACAAAAACGGGTGGGCTATAGCCTTGGGGGTGGGGCTGGCCAACCGTCCGCCCGGACTCGGAATGGCGCGAGACATTGCGAGCGGCCTCCGTATGCCAAAAATAGGCCGCGGGCACAGCCGCGTCCTAAAATAACCGTCCGAAGGCCGGGGCGCCAAGTTCGACCAGCGGAAAAAGGCCGCAAAAACGGGTGGCCTATAGCCTTGGGGGTGGGGCTGGCCAACTTCGTCCGCCGGACTCGGAATGGCGGGAGACTTTGCGAGCGGCCTCAGTTTCCCAAAAATAGGCCACGGGCACAGCCGCGCCCAAAAATAACCGGCCGAAGGCCGGGGCACCAAGTTCGTCCAGCGGAAAAAGGCCACAAAAACGGGTGGGCTATAGTCTTGGGGGGTGGGGCTGGCCAACTTCGTCCGCCGGACTCGGAATGGCTCGAGACTTTGAAAGCGGTCTCCGTGTGCCAAAAATAGGCCCCGGGCACAGCCTCACCCAAAAATAACCGCCCGAAGGCCGGGGCACCAAGTTCGTCCAGCGGAAAAAGGCCACAAAATCGGTGGGCTATAGCCTTGGGGGGTGGGGCTGGCCAACTTCGTCCGCCGGACTTGGAATGGCGCGAGACTTTGAAAGCGGCCTCCGTGTGCCAAAAATAAGGCCCGGGCACAGCCGCGCCCAAAAATAAAGGCCCGAAGGACGGGGCGCCAAGTTCGTCCAGCGGAAAAAGGCCACAAAAACGGGTGGGCTATAGCCTTGGGGGGTGGGGCTGGCCAACTTCGTCCGCTGGACTCGGAATGGAGCGAGACTTTGCGAGCAGCCTCCGTTTGCCAAAAATAGGTCCCGGGCACAGCCGCGCCCAAAAATAACTGCCCGAAGGCCGGGGCGCCAAGTTCGTCCAGCGGAAAAAGGCCACAAAAACGGGTGGGCTATAGCCTTGGGGGGTGGGGCTGGCCAACTTCGTCCGCCGGACTCGGAATGGCGCGAGACTTTGTGAGCGGCCTTTGGGTGCCAAAAATAGGCCCCGGGCACAGCCACACCCAAAAATAACCACCCGAACCCCGGGGCGCCAAATTCATCCAGCGGAAAAAGGCCACAAAAACGGGTGGGCTATAGCCTGGGGGGGTGGGGCTGGCAAACTTCATCCGCCGGACTCGGAATGGCGCGAGACTTTGCGAGCGCCTCCGTGTGCCAAAAATAGGGCCCGGGAGCAGCCGCGCCCAAAAATAACCGCCCGAAGGCTGGGGCGCCATGTTCGTCCAGTGGAAAAAGTCCACAAAAACGGATGGGCTATAGCCTTGGGGGGTGGGGCTGGACAACTTCGTCCGCCGGACTAGGAATGGCGTGAGACTTTGCGAGCGGCCTCCGGGTGCCAAAAATAGGCCCCGGGCACAGCTGCGCCCAAAAATAACCACCCGAAGGCCGGGGCGCCAAGTTCGTCCAGCGGAAAAAGGCCACAAAAATGGGTGGGCTATAGCCTTGGGGGGTGGGGCTGGCCAACTTCGTCCGCCGGACTCGGAATGGCTCGAGACTTTGAAAGCGGTCTCCGTGTGCCAAAAATAGGCCCCGGGCACAGCCTCACCCAAAAATAACCGCCCGAAGGCCGGGGCACCAAGTTCGTCCAGCGGAAAAAGGCCACAAAATCGGTGGGCTATAGCCTTGGGGGGTGGGGCTGGCCAACTTCGTCCGCCGGACTTGGAATGGCGCGAGACTTTGAAAGCGGCCTCCGTGTGCCAAAAATAAGGCCCGGGCACAGCCGCGCCCAAAAATAAAGGCCCGAAGGACGGGGCGCCAAGTTCGTCCAGCGGAAAAAGGCCACAAAAACGGGTGGGCTATAGCCATGGGGGGTGGGCTTGGCCAACATCGTACGCCGGACTCGGAATGGCGCGAGACTTTACGAGGCGCCTCCGTGTGCAAAAAATAGGCCGCGGCGTCAGCCGCGCCGAAAAATACCGCCCGAAGGCCGGGGCGCCAAGTTCGTCCAGCGGAAAAAGGCCACAAAAACGGGTGGGCTATAGCCTTGGGGGGTGGGGCTGGCCAACTTCGTCCGCCGGACTCGGAATGGCGCGAGACTTTGCGAGGCACCTCCGTGTACCAAAAATAGGCCGCGGGCACAGCCGCGCCAAAAAATACCCGCCCGAAGGCTGGGGCGCCAAGTTCGTCCAGCGGAAAAAGGCCACAAAAACGGGTGGACTATAGCCTTGGGGGGTGGGGCTGGCCAAGTTTGTCCGCCGGACTCGGAATGGCGCGAGACTTTGCGAGGCGCCTCCGTGTCCCAAAAATAGGCCGCAGGCATAGCCGCGCCCAAAAATACCCGCCTGAAGGCTGGGGCGCCAAGTTCGTCCAGCGGAAAAAGGCCACAAAAACGGGTGGGCTATAGCCATGGGGGGTGGGCTTGGCCAACTTCGTACGCCGGACTCGGAATGGCGCGAGACTTTACGAGGCGCCTCCGTGTGCCAAAAATAGGCCGCGGCCTCAGCCGCGCCGAAAAATACCGCCCGAAGGCCGGGGCGCCAAGTTCGTCCAGCGGAAAAAGGCCACAAAAACGGGTGGGCTATAGCCTTGGGGGGTGGGGCTGGCCAACTTCGTCCGCCGGACTCGGAATGGCGCGAGACTTTGCGAGGCACCTCCGTGTGCCAAAAATAGGCCGCGGACACAGCCGTGCCCAAAAATACCCACCCGAAGGCTGGGGCGCCAAGTTCGTCCAGCGGAAAAAGGCCACAAAAACGGGTGGGCTATTGCCTTGGGGGGTGGGGCTGGCCAAGTTTGTCCGCCGGACTCGGAATGGCGCGAGACTTTGCGAGGCGCCTCCATGTCCCAAAAATAGGCCGCAGGCACAGCCGCGCCCAAAAATACCCGCCCGAAGGCCGGGGCGCCAAGTTCGTCCAGCGGAAAAAGGCTACAAAAACGGGTGGGCTATAGCCTTGGGGGGTGGGGCTGGCCAACTTCGTCAGCCGGACTCGGAATGGCGTGAGACTTTGCGAGGCACCTCCGTGTGCCCAAAATAGGCCGCGGGCACAGCGGCACCCAAAAATACCCACCCGAAGGCCGGTCCGCCAAGTTCGTCCAGCGGAAAAAGGCCACAAAAACGGGTGGGCTATAGCCTTGGGGGGTGGGGCTGGCCCACTTCGTCCGCCGGACTCGGAATGGCGCGAGACTTTGCGAGGCACCTCCGTGTCCCAAAAATAGGCCGCAGGCACAGCCGCACCCAAAATACCCGCCCGAAGGCCGGGGCGCCAAGTTCGTCCAGCGGAAAAAGGCCACAAAAACGGGTGGGCTATAGCCTTGGGGGGTGGGGCTGGCCAACTTCGTCCGCCGGACTCGGAATGGCGCGAGACTTTGCGAGGCGCCTCCATGTGCCAAAATTAGGCTGCGGGCACAGCCGCGCCCAAAAATACACGCCCGAAGGCCGGGGCGCCAAGTTCGTCCAGCGGAAAAAGGCCACAAAAACGGTTGGGCTATAGCCTTGGGGGGTGGGGCTGGCCAACTTCGTCCGCCGGACTCGGAATGGCGCGAGACTTTGCGAGGTGCCTCCGTATGCCAAAAATAGGCTTCGGGCACAGCCGCGCCCAAAAATACCTGCCCGAAGGCCGGGGCGCCAAGTTCGTCCAGCGGAAAAAGGCCACAAAAACGGGTGGGCTATAGCCTTGGGGGGTGGGGCTGGCCCACTTCGTCCGCCGGACTCGGAAAGGCGCGAGACTTTGCGAGGCACCTCCGTGTGCCAAAATTAGGCCGCGAGCACAGCCGCGCCTAAAAATACCCACCCGAAGGCCGCGTCAACCAGTTCGTCCAGCGGAAAAAGTCCACAAAAACGGGTGGGTTATAGCCTTGGGGGGTGGGGCTGGCCAACTTCGTCCGCAGGACTCGGAAAGGCCCGAGACTTTGCGAGGCACCTCCGTGTGCCAAAAATAGGCCGCGGGTACAGCCGTACCCAAAAATACCCGCCCGAAGGCCGCGGCGCCAAGTTCGTCCTGCGGAAAAAGGCCACAAAAACGGGTGGGCTATAGCCTTGGGGGGTGGGGCTGGCAAACTTCGTCCGCCGGACTCGGTATGGCGCGAGACATTGCCAGCGGCCTCCGTGTACCAAAAACAGGGCCCGGGCACAGCCGCGCCCAAAAATAACCGCCCGAAGCCGGGGCGCCAAGTTCGTCCAGCGGAAAAAGGCCACAAAAACGGGTGGGCTATAGCCTTGGGGGGTGGGGCAGGCCCACTTCGTCCGCCGGACTCAGAATGGCGCGAGACTTTGCGAGGCACCTCTTGGTGCCAAAAATAGGCCACGGGCACAGCCGCGCCCAAATATACCCGCCCGAAGGCCGCGGCGCCCAGTTCGTCCAGCGGAAAAAGGCCACAAAAACGGGTGGGCTATAGCCTTGGGGGGTGGGGCTGGCCAACTTCGTCCGCAGGACTCGGAAAGGCCCGAGACTTTTCGAGGTGCCTCCGTGTGCCAAAAATAGGCCGCGGGCACAGCCGTACCCAAAAATACCCGCCCGAAGGCCGCGGCGCCAAGTTCGTCCTGCGGAAAAAGGCCACAAAAACGGGTGGGCTATGGCCTTGGGGGGTGGGGCTGGCCAACTTCATCCGCCGGACTCGGAATGGCGCGAGACTTTGCGAGCGGCCTGCGTGTGCCAAAAATAGGGACCGGGAGCAGCCGCGCCGAAAAATAACCGCCCGAAGGCCGGGGCGCCAAGTTCGTCCCGCGGAAAAAGGCTACAAAAACGGGTGGGTTATAGCCTTGGGGGGTGGGGCGGGCCAACTTCGTCCGCAGGACTCGGAAAGGCCCGAGACTTTGCGAGGCACCTCCGTGTGCCAAAAATAGGCCGCGGGTACAGCCGTACCCAAAAATACCCGCCCGAAGGCCGCGGCGCCAAGTTCGTCCTGCGGAAAAAGGCCACAAAAACGGGTGGGCTATAGCCTTGGGGGGTGGGGCTGGCAAACTTCGTCCGCCGGACTCGGTATGGCGCGAGACATTGCCAGCGGCCTCCGTGTGCCAAAAACAGGGCCCGGGCACAGCCGCGCCCAAAAATAACCGCCCGAAGCCGGGGCGCCAAGTTCGTCCAGCGGAAAAAGGCCACAAAAACGGGTGGGCTATAGCCTTGGGGGGTGGGGCCGGCCCACTTCGTCCGCCGGACTCGGAAAGGCGCGAGACTTTGCGAGGCACCTCCGTGTGCCAAAAATAGGCCGCGAGCACAGCCGCGCCTAAAAATACCCACCCGAAGGCCGGTGCGCCAAGTTCGTCCAGGGGAAAAAGTCCACAAAAACGGGTGGGCTATAGCCTTGGGGGGTGGGGCTGGCAAACTTCGTCCGCCGGACTCGGAATGGCGCGAGACTTTGCGAGCGGCCTGCGTGTTCCAAAAATAGGGACCGGGAGCAGCCGCGCCGAAAAATAACCGCCCGAAGGCCGGGGCGCCAAGTTCGTCCCGCGGAAAAAGGCCACAAAAACGGGTGGGTTATAGCCTTGGGGGGTGGGGCGGGCCAACTTCGTCCGCCGGACTCGGAATGGCACGAGACATTGCGAGCGGCATCCGTGTGCCAAAAATAGGCCCCGGGCACAGCCGCGCCCAAAAATACCCACCCGAAGGCCGGTGCGCCAAGTTCGTCCAGGGGAAAAAGTCCACAAAAACGGGTGGGCTATAGCCTTGGGGGGTGGGCCTGGCCAACTTTGTCCGCCGGACTCGGAATGGCGCGAGACATTGCCAGCGGCCTCTGTGTGCCAAAAATAGGCCGCGGGCACTGCCGCGCCCAAAAATAACCGCCCGAAGGCCGGGGCGCCAAGTTTGTCCAGCGGAAAAAGGCCACAAAAACGGGTGGGCTATAGCCTTGGGGGGTGGGGCTGGCCAACTTCGTCCGCCGGACTCGGAATGGCGCGAGACATTGCGAGCGGCCTCCGTATGCCAAAAATAGGCCGCGGGCACAGCCGCGTCCTAAAATAACCGTCCGAAGGCCGGGGCGCCAAGTTCGACCAGCGGAAAAAGGCCGCAAAAACGGGTGGGCTATAGCCTTGGGGGTGGGGCTGGCCAACTTCGTCCGCCGGACTCGGAATGGCGGGAGACTTTGCGAGCGGCCTCAGTTTCCCAAAAATAGGCCACGGGCACAGCCGCGCCCAAAAATAACCGGCCGAAGGCCGGGGCACCAAGTTCGTCCAGCGGAAAAAGGCCACAAAAACGGGTGGGCTATAACCTTGGGGGGTGGGGCTGGCCAACTTCGTCCGCCGGACTCGGAATGGCTCGAGACTTTGAAAGCGGTCTCCGTGTGCCAAAAATAGGCCCCGGGCACAGCCTCACCCAAAAATAACCGCCCGAAGGCCGGGGCACCAAGTTCGTCCAGCGGAAAAAGGCCACAAAATCGGTGGGCTATAGCCTTGGGGGGTGGGGCTGGCCAACTTCGTCCGCCGGACTTGGAATGGCGCGAGACTTTGAAAGCGGCCTCCGTGTGCCAAAAATAAGGCCTGGGCACAGCCGCGCCCAAAAATAAAGGCCCGAAGGACGGGGCGCCAAGTTCGTCCAGCGGAAAAAGGCCACAAAAACGGGTGGGCTATAGCCTTGGGGGGTGGGGCTGGCCAACTTCGTCCGCTGGACTCGGAATGGAGCGAGACTTTGCGAGCAGCCTCCGTTTGCCAAAAATAGGTCCCGGGCACAGCCGCGCCCAAAAATAACTGCCCGAAGGCCGGGGCGCCAAGTTCGTCCAGCGGAAAAAGGCCACAAAAACGGGTGGGCTATAGCCTTGAGGGGTGGGGCTGGACAACTTCGTCCGCCGGACTCGGAATGGCGCGAGACTTTGTGAGCGGCCTTTGGGTGCCAAAAATAGGCCCCGGGCACAGCCACACCCAAAAATAACCACCCGAACCCCGGGGCGCCAAATTCATCCAGCGGAAAAAGGCCACAAAAACGGGTGGGCTATAGCCTGGGGGGGTGGGGCTGGCAAACTTCATCCGCCGGACTCGGAATGGCGCGAGACTTTGCGAGCGCCTCCGTGTGCCAAAAATAGGGCCCGGGAGCAGCCGCGCCCAAAAATAACCGCCCGAAGGCTGGGGCGCCATGTTCGTCCAGTGGAAAAAGTCCACAAAAACGGGTGGGCTATTGCCTTGGGGGGTGGGGCTGGACAACTTCGTCCGCCGGACTAGGAATGGCGTGAGACTTTGCGAGCGGCCTCCGGGTGCCAAAAATAGGCCCCGGGCACAGCTGCGCCCAAAAATAACCACCCGAAGGCCGGGGCGCCAAGTTCGTCCAGCGGAAAAAGGCCACAAAAATGGGTGGGCTATAGCCTTGGGGGGTGGGGCTGGCCCACTTCGTCCGCCGGACTCGGAATGGCGCGAGAATTTGCAAGCGGCCTCCGTGTGCCAAAAATAAGGCCCGGGCACAGCCGCGCCCAAAAATAACGGCCCGAAGGACGGGGTGCCAAGTTCGTCCAGCGGAAAAAGGCCACAAAAACGGGTGGGCTATAGCCTTGGGGGGTGGGGCTGGCCAACTTCGTCCACCGGACTCGGAATGGACCGAGACTTTGCGAGCGGCCTCCGTGTGCCAAAAATAGGTCCCGGGCACAGCCGCGCCCAAAAATAACCGCCCGAAGGCCGGGGCGCCAGGTTCGTCCAGCGGAAAAAGGCCACAAAAACGGGTGGGCTATAGCCTGGGGGGGTGCGGCTGGCAAACTTCGTCCGCCGGACTCGGAATGGCGTGAGACTTTGTGAGCGGCCTCCGTGTGCCAAAAATAGGGCCTGGGTGCAGCCGCGCCCAAAAATAACCGCCCGAAGGCCGGGGCGCCATGTTCGTCCAGCGAAAAAAAGGCCACAAAAATGGGTGGGCTATAGTTTTGGGGGGTGGGGCTGGCCGACTTCGTCCGCCGGACTCGGAATGGCGCGAGACTTTGTGAACGGCCTCCATGTGCCAAAAATAGGCCCCGGGCACAGCCGCCCCCAAAAATAACCGCCCGAAGGCCGGGGCGCCAAGTTCGTCCAGCGGAAAAAGGCCACAAAAACGGGTGGGCTATAGCCTTGGGGGGTGGGGCTGGAAAACTTCATGCGCCGGACTCGGAATGGCGCGAGACTTTGCGAACGGCCTCCGTGTGCCAAAAATAGGCCCCGGGCACAGCCGCGCACAAAAATAACCACCCGAAGGCCGGGGCGCCAAGTTCGTCCAGCGGAAAAAGGCCACAAAAACGGGTGGGCTATAGCCTTGGGGGGTGGGGCTGGCCAACTTCGTCCGCCGGACTCGGAATGGAGCGAGACTTTACGAGCGGCCTCCATGTGCCAAAAATAGGCCCCGGGCACAGCCGCGCCCAAAAATAACCGCCCGAAGGCCGGGGCGCCAAGTTCGTCCAGCGGAAAAAGGCCACAAAAACGGGTGGGCTATAGCCTGGGGGGGTGGGGCTGGCAAACTTAGTCCGCCGGACTCGGAATGGCGCAAAACTTTGCGAGCGGACTCCGTGTGCCAAAAATAGGGCACAGGAGCAGCCGCGCCCAAAAATAACCGCCCGAAGGCCGGGGCGCCATGTTCGTCCAGCGGAAAAAAGGCCACAAAAACGGGTGGGCTATAGCCTTGGGGGGTGGGGCTGGCCCACTTCGTCCGCCGGACTCGGAATGGCGCGAGATTTTGCTAGCGGCCCCCGTGTGCCAAAAATAAGCCCCGGACACAGCCGCACCCAAAAATAACCGCCCGAAGGCCGGGGCGCCAAGTTTGTCCAGCGGAAAAAGGCCACAAAAACGGGTGGGCTATAGCCTTGGGGGGTGGGGCTGGACAACTTCGTCCGCCGGACTCGGAATGGCGCGAGGCTTTGCGAGCAGCCTCCGGGTGCCAAAAATAGGCCCCGGGCACAGCCGCACCCAAAAATAACCACCCGAAGGCCGGGGCGCCAAATTCATCCAGCGGAAAAAGGCCACACAAACGGGTGGGCCATAGCCTTGGGGGGTGGGGCTGGCCCACTTCGTCCGCCGGACTCGGAATGGCGCGAGATTTTGCTAGCGGCCCCCGTGTGCCAAAAATAGGCCCCGGACACAGCCGCACCCAAAAATAACCGCCCGAAGGCCGGGGCGCCAAGTTCGTCCAGCGGAAAAAGGCCACAAAAACGGGAGGGCTATAGCCTTGGGGGGTGGGGCTGGACAACTTCGTCCGCCGGACTCGGAATGGAGCGAGGCTTTGCGAGCAGCCTCCGGGTGCCAAAAATAGGCCCCGGGCACAGCCGCACCCAAAAATAACCACCCGAAGGCCGGGGCGCCAAATTCATCCAGCGGAAAAAGGCCACAAAAACGGGTGGGCTATAGCCTTGGGGGGTGGGGCTGGCCAACTTCGTCCGCCGGACTCGGAATGGCGCGAGACTTTGCCAGCGGCCTCCGTGTGCCAAAAATAGGCCCCGGGCACAGCCGCGCCCAAAAAATAACCGACCGAAGGCCGGGGCGCCAAGTTCGTCCAGCGAAAAAAGGCCACAAAAACGGGTGCGCTATAGCCTTGGGGGGTTGGGCTGGCCAACTTCGTCCGCCGGACTTGGAATGGAGCGAGACTTTGTGAGCGGCCTCCGTGTGCCAAAAATAGGCCCCGGGCACAGCTACGCCCAAAAATAACCACCCGAAGGCCGGGGCACCAAGTTCGTCCAGCGGAAAAAGGCCACAAAAGCGGGTGGGCTATAGCCTTGGGGGGTGGGGCTGGCCAACTTCGTCCGCCGGACTCGGAATGGAGCGAGACTTTGCGAGCGGCCTCCGTGTGCCAAAAATAGGTCCCGGGCACAGCCGCACCCAAAAATAACCGCCCAGGCCGGGGCGCCAAGTTCGTCCAGCGGAAAAAGGCCACAAAAACGGGTGGGCTATAGCCTTGAGGGGTGGGGCTGACCAACTTCGTCCGCCGGACTCGGAATGGCGCGAGACTTTGCGAGGGGCCTCCGTGTGCCAAAAATAGGCCGCGGGCACAGGCGCCCCCAAAAATACCCGCCCGAAGGCCGCGGTGCCATGTTCGTCCAGCGGAAAAAGGCCACAAAAACGGGTGGGCCATAGCCTTGGGGGGTGGGGCTGGCCAACTTCGTCCGCCGGACTCGGAATGGCGCGAGACTTTGCGAGGCGCCTCCGTGTGCCAAAAATAGGCCGCGGCCACAGCCGCGCCCCAAAATATCCGCCCGAAGGCCGCGGCGCCAAGTTCGTCCAGCGGAAAAAGGCCACAAAAACGGGTGGGCCATAGCCTTGTGGGGTGGGGCTGGCCCACTTCGTCCGCCAGACTCGGAATGGCGCGAGACTTTGCAAGGCGCCACCGTGTGCCAAAAATAGGCCGCGGCCAACGCCGCGCCCAAAAATACCCGCCCGAAGGCCGCGGCGCCAAGTTCGTCCAGCGGAAAAAGGCCACACAAACGGGTGGGCCATAGCCTTGGGGGGTGGGGATGGCCAACTTCGTCCGCCGGACTCGGAATGCCGCGAGACTTTGTGAGGCGCCTCCGTGTGCCAAAAATACGCCGCGGGCACAGCCGCGCCAAAAAATACCCGCCCGAAGGCCGCGGCGCCAAGTTCGTCCAGCGGAAAAAGGCCACTAAAACGGGTGGGCTATAGCCTTAGGGGGTGGGGATGGCCAGCTTCATCCGCCGGACTCGGAATGGCGCGAGACTTTACGAGGCACCTCCGTGTGCCAAAAATAGGCCGCGGCCACAGCCGCGCCCAAAAATACCCGCCCGAAGGCCTCGACGCCAAGTTCATCCAGCGAAAAAAGCCCACAAAAACGGGTGGGCTATAGCCTTGGGTGGTGGGGCTGGCCAACTTCGTCCGCCGGACTCGGAATGGCGCGAGACTTTGCGAGGCTCCTCCGTTTGCCAAAAATAGGCCGCGGGAACAGCCGCGCCCAAAAATACCCGCCCGAAGGCCGCTGCGCCAAGTTCGTCCAGCGGAAAAAGGCCACAAAAACGGGCGGGCCATAGTCTTGGGGGGTGGGGCTGGCCAACTTCGTCCGCCGGACTCGGAATGGTGCGAGACTTTGCGAGGCACCTCCGTGTACGAAAAATAGGCCGCGGGTACAGCCGCGCCCAAAAATACCCGCCCGAAGGCCGCGGCGCCATGTTCGTCCATCGGAAAAAGCCCACAAAAACGGGTGGGCCATAGCCTTGGGGGGTGGGGCTGGCCAACTTCGTCCGCCGGACTCGGAATGGCGCGAGACTTTGCGAGGGGCCTCCGTGTGCCAAAAATAGGCCGCGGGCACAGCCGCCCCCAAAAATACCCGCCCGAAGGCTGCGGCGCCATGTTCGTCCAGCGGAAAAAGGCCACAAAAACGGGTGGGCCATAGCCTTGGGGGGTGGGGCTGGCCAACTTCGTCCGCCGGACTCGGAATGGCGCGAGACTTTGCGAGGCGCCTCCGTGTGCCAAAAATAGGCCGCGGGCACAGCCGCGCCCAAAAATACCCGCCCGAAGGCCGCGGCGCCATGTTCGTCCAGCGGAAAAAGCCCACAAAAACGGGTGGGCCATAGCCTTGGGGGGTGGGGCTGGCCAACTTCGTCGGCCGTACTCGGAATGGCGCGAGACTTTGCGAGGGGCCTCCGTGTGCCAAAAATAGGCCGCGGGCACAGCCGCGCCCAAAAATACCCGCCCGAAGGCCGCGGCGCCATGTTCGTCCAGCGGAAAAAGCCCACAAAAACGGGTGGGCCATAGCCTTGGGGGGTGGGGCTGGCCAACTTCGTCCGCCGGACTCGGAATGGCGCGAGACTTTGCGAGGCGCCTCCGTGTGCCAAAAATAGGCCGCGGGCACAGCCGCGTCCCAAAATACCCGCCCGAAGGCCGCGGCGCCAAGTTCGTCCAGCGGAAAAAGGGGACAAAAACGGGTGGGCTGTAGGCTTGGGAGGTGGGGCTGGCCAACTTTGTCCGCCGCACTCGGAATGACGCGAGACTTTGCGAGGCGCCTCCGTGTGCCAAAAATAGGCCGCGGGCACAGCCGCGTCCCAAAATACCCGCCCGAAGGCCGCAGCGCCAATTTCGTCCAACGGAAAAAGGCCACAAAAACGGGTGGGTCAGAGGCTTGGGAGGTGGGGCTGGCCAACTTTGTCCGCCGGACTCGGAATGACGCGAGACTTTGCGAGGCGCCTGCGTGTGCCAAAAATAGGCCGCGGGCACAGCCACGCCCAAAAATACCCGCCCGAAGGCCGCAGCGCCAATTTCGTCCAACGGAAAAAGGCCACAAAAACGGGTGGGCTGTAGGCTTGGGAGGTGGGGCTGGCCAACATCGTCCGCCGGACTCGGAATGACGAGAGACTTTGCGAGGGGCCTCCGTGTGCAAAAAATAGGCCGCGGGCACAGCCACGCCCAAAAATACCCGCCCGAAGGCCGCAGCGCCAAGTTCGTCCAGCGGAAAAAGGCCACAAAAACGGGTGGGCTATAGCCTTGGGAGGTGGGGCTGGCCAACATCGTCCGCCGGACTCGGAATGGCGCGAGACTTTACGAGGCGCCTCCGTGTGCCAAAAATATGCCGAGACCACAGCCGCGCCCAAAAATACCCGCCCGAAGGCCTCGGCGCCATGTTCGTCCAGCGGAAAAAGCCCACAAAAACGGGTGGGCCATAGCCTTGGGGGGTGGGGCTGGCCAACTTCGTCCGCCGGACTCGGAATGGCGCGAGACTTTGCGAGGCGCCTCCGTGTGCCAAAAATAGGCCGCGGGCACAGCCGCGTCCCAAAATACCCGCCCGAAGGCCGCGGCGCCAAGTTCGTCCAGCGGAAAAAGGCGACAAAAACGGGTGGGCTGTAGGCTTGGGAGGTGGGGCTGGCCAACTTTGTCCGCCGGACTCGGAATGACGCGAGACTTTGCGAGGCGCCTCCGTGTGCCAAAAATAGGCCACTGGCACAGCCGCGTCCCAAAATACCCGCCCGAAGGCCGCGGCGCCAAGTTCGTCCAGCGGAAAAAGGCGACAAAAACGGGTGGGCTGTAGGCTTGGGAGGTGGGGCTGGCCAACTTTGTCCGCCGGACTCGGAATGACGCGAGACTTTGCGAGGCGCCTGCGTGTGCCAAAAATAGGCCGCGGGCACAGCCACGCCCAAAAATACCCGCCCGAAGGCCGCAGCGCCAAGTTCGTCCAACGGAAAAAGGCCACAAAAACGGGTGGGCTGTAGGCTTGGGAGGTGGGGCTGGCCAACATCGTCCGCCGGACTCGGAATGACGAGATACTTTGCGAGGCGCCTCCGTGTGCAAAAAATAGGCCGCGGGCACAGCCACGCCCAAAAATACCCGCCCGAAGGCCGCAGCGCCAAGTTCGTCCAGCGGAAAAAGGCCACAAAAACGGGTGGGCTATAGCCTTGGGAGGTGGGGCTGGCCAACATCGTCCGCCGGACTCGGAATGGCGCGAGACTTTACGAGGCGCCTCCGTGTGCCAAAAATATGCCGAGGCCACAGCCGCGCCCAAAAATACCCGCCCGAAGGCCTCGGCGCCATGTTCGTCCAGCGGAAAAAGCCCACAAAAACGGGTGGGCCATAGCCTTGGGGGGTGGGGCTGGCCCACTTCGTCCGCCGGACTCGGAATGGCGCGAGACTTTGCGAGGCGCCTCCGTGTGCCAAAAATAGGCCGCGGGCACAGCCACGCCCAAAAATACCCGCCCGAAGGCCGCAGCGCCAAGTTCGTCCAGAGGAAAAAGGCCACAAAAACGGGTGGGCTATAGCCTTGGGAGGTGGGGCTGGCCAACATCGTCCGCCGGACTCGGAATGGCGCGAGACTTTACGAGGCGCCTCCGTGTGCCAAAAATATGCCGAGGCCATAGCCGCGCCCAAAAATACCCGCCCGAAGGCCTCGGGGCCATGTTCGTCCAGCGAAAAAAGCCCACAAAAACGGGTGGGCCATAGCCTTGGGATGTGGGGCTGGCCCACTTCGTCCGCCGGACTCGGAATGGCGCGAGACTTTGCGAGGCGCCTCCGTGTGCCAAAAATAGGCCGCGGCCACAGCCGCGCCCAAAAATACCCGCCCGAAGGCCGCGGCGCCGTGTTCGTCCAGCGGAAAAAGCCCACAAAAACGGGTGGGCCATAGCCTTGGGGGGTGGGGCTCGCCAACTTCGTCCGCCGGACTCGGAATGGCGCGAGACTTTGCGAGGCGCCTCCGTGTGCCAAAAATAGGCCGCGGGCACAGCCGAGCCCAAAAATACCCGCCCGAAGGCCGCGGCGCCAAGTTCGTCCAGCGGAAAAAGGCCACAAAAACGGGTGGGCTGTAGGCTTGGGAGGTGGGGCTGGCCAACTTTGTCCGCCGGACTCGGAATGACGCGAGACTTTGCGAGGCGCCTCCGTGTGCGAAAAATAGGCCGCGGGCACAGCCACGCCCAAAAATACCCGCCCGAAGGCCGCGGCGCCAAGTTCGTCCAGCGGAAAAAGGCCACAAAAACGGGTTGGCTATAGCCTTGGGAGGTGGGGCTGGCCAACATCGTCCGCCGGACTCGGAATGGCGCGAGACTTTACGAGGTGCCTCCGTTTTCCAAAAATAGGCCGAGGCCACAGCCGCGCCCAAAAATACCCGCCCGAAGGCCTCGGCGCCAAGTTTGTCCAGCGAAAAAAGCCCACAAAAACGGGTGGGCCATAGCCTTGGGGGGTGGGGCTGGCCAACTTCGTCCGCCGGACTCGGAATGGCGCGAGACTTTACGAGGCTCCTCCGTGTGCCAAAAATAGGCCGCGGGCACAGCCGCGCCCAAAAATACCAGCCCGAAGGCCGCTGCGCCAAGTTCGTCCAGCGGAAAAAGGCCATAAAAACGGGTGGGCCATAGCCTTGGGGGGTGGGGCTGGCCAACTTCGTCCGCCGGACTCGGAATGGTGCGAGACTTTACGAGGCGCCTCCGTGTGCTAAAAATAGGCCGCGGGCACAGCCGCGCCCAAAAATACCCGCCCGAAGGCCGCGGCGCCAAGTCCGTCCAGCGGAAAAAGGCCACAAAAACGGGTGGGCTATAGCCTTGGGGGGTGGGGCTGGCCCACTTCGTCCGCCGGACTCGGAATGGCGCGAGACTTTGCGAGGCACCTCCGTGTGCGAAAAATAGGCCGCGGGCACAGCCGTGCCCAAAAATACCCGCCCGAAGGCCGCGGCGCCAAGTTCGTCCAGCGGAACAAGGCCACAAAAACGGGTGGGCTATAGCCTTGGGGGGTGGGGCTGGCCAACTTCGTCCTCCGGACTCGGAATTGCGCTAGACTTTACGAGGCGCCTCCGTATGCCAAAAATAGGCCGCGGCCACAGCCGCGCCCAAAAATACCCGCCCGAAGGCCGCGGCGCCAAGTTCGTCCAGCAGAAAAAGGCCACAAAAACGGGTGGGCTATAGCCTTGGGGGGTGGGGCTGGCCAACTTCATCCGCCGGACTCGGAATGGCGCGAGACTTTGCCAGGCGCCCCCGTGTGCCAAAAATAGGCCGCGGGGACAGCCGCACACAAAAATACCCGCCCGAAGGCCGCGGCGCCAAGTTCGTCCAGCGGAAAAAGGCCACAAATACGGGTGGGTTATAGCCTTGGGGGGTGGGGCTGGCCAACTTCGTCCGCCGGACTCGGAATGGCGCGAGAATTTGTGAGGCACCTCCGTGTTCCAAAAATAGGCCGCGGTCACAGCCGCGCCCAAAAATACCGGCCCGAAGGCCGCGGCTCCAAGTTCGTCCAGCGGAAACAGGCCACAAAAACGGGTGGGCTATAGCCTTGGGGGGTGGGGCTGGCCAACTTCGTCCTCCGGACTCGGAATGGTGCGAGACTTTACGAGGTGCCTCCGTGTGCTAAAAATAGGCCGCGGGCACAGCCGCGCCCAAAAATACCCGCCCGAAGGCCGCGGCGCCAAGTCCGTCCAGCGGAAAAAGGCCACAAAAACGGGTGGGCTATAGCCTTGGGGGGTGGGGCTGGCCCACTTCGTCCGCCGGACTCGGAATGGCGCGAGACTTTGCGAGGCACCTCCGTGTGCGAAAAATAGTCCGCGGACACAGCCGCGCCAAAAAATACCCGCCCGAAAGCTGGGGCCCCAAGTTCGTCCAGCGGAAAAAGGCCACAAAAACGGGTGGGCTATAGCCTTGGGGGGTGGGGCTGGCCAACTTCGTCCACCGGACTCGGAATGGCAAGAGACTTTGCGAGGTGCCTCCGTGTGCCAAAAATAGGCCGCGGGCACAGCCGCGCCCAAAAATACCCGCCGGAAAGCTGGGGCCCCAAGTTCGTCCAGCGGAAAAAGGCCACAAAAACGGGTGGGCTATAGCCTTGGGGGGTGGAGCTGGCCCACTTCGGCCGTCGGACTCGGAATGGCGGGAGACTTTACGAGGCACCTCCGTGTCCCAAAAATAGGCCGCGGGCACAGCCGCACCCAAAAATACCCGCCCGAAGGCCGGGGCGCAAAGTTCGTCCAGCGGAAAAAGGCCACAAAATCGGGTGGGCCATAGCCTTGGGGGGTGGGGCTGGCCAACTTCGTCCACCGGACTCGGAATGGCAAGAGACTTTGCGAGGTGCCTCCGTGTGCCAAAAATAGGCCGCGGGCACAGCCGCGCCCAAAAATACCCGCCGGAAAGCTGGGGCCCCAAGTTCGTCCTGCGGAAAAAGGCCACAAAAACGGGTGGGCTATAGCTTGGGGGGTGGGGCTGGCCCACTTCGGCCGCCGGACTCGGAATGGCGGGAGACTTTACGAGGCACCTCCGTGTCCCAAAAATAGGCCGCGGGCACAGCCGCACCCAAAAATACCCGCCCGAAGGCCGGGGCACAAAGTTCGTCCAGCGGAAAAAGGCCACAAAATCGGGTGGGCTATAGCCTTGGGGGGTGGGGCTGGCCAAATTCGTCCACCGGACTCGGATTGGCAAGACACTTTGCGAGGTGCCTCCGTGTGCCAAAAATAGGCCGCGGGCACAGCCGCGCCAAAAAATACCCGCCCGAAAGCCGGGGCCCCAAGTTCGTCCAGCGGAAAAAGGCCAAAAAAACGGTTGGGATATTGCCTTGGGGGGTGGGGCTGGCCCACTTCGTCCGCCGGACTCGGAATGGCGGGAGACTTTACGAGGCACCTCCGTGTCACAAAAATAGGCCGCGGGCACAGCCGTACCCAAAAATACCCGCCCGAAGGCCGGGGCGCCAAGTTCGTCCAGTGGAAAAAGGCCACAAAAACGGGTGGGCTATAGCTTTGGGGGGTGGGGCTGGCCTACTTCGTCCACCGGACTCGGAATGGCAAGAGACTTTGCGAGGTGCCTCCGTGTGCCAAAAATAGGCCGCGGACACAGCCGCGCCAAAAAATACCCGCCCGAAAGCTGGGGCCCCAAGTTCGTCCAGCGGAAAAAGGCCACAAAAACGGGTGGGCTATAGCCTTGGGGGGTGGGGCTGGCCAAATTCGTCCACCGGACTCGGATTGGCAAGAGACTTTGCGAGGTGCCTCCGTGTGCCAAAAATCGGCCGCGGGCACAGCCGCGCCAAAAAATACCCGCCAAAGTCTGGGGCCCCAAGTTCGTCCCAAATGGAAAAGGCCACAAACACGGGTGGGCTATAGCCTTGGGGGGTGGGGCTGGCCAACTTCGTCCACCGGACTCGGAATGGCAAGAGACTTTGCGAGGTGCCTCCGTGTGCCAAAAATAGGCCGCGGGCACAGCCGCGCCCAAAAATACCCGCCGGAAAGCTGGGGCCCCAAGTTCGTCCAGCGGAAAAAGGCCACAAAAACGGGTGGGCTATAGCCTTGGGGGGTGGAGCTGGCCCACTTCGGCCGTCGGACTCGGAATGGCGGGAGACTTTACGAGGCACCTCCGTGTCCCAAAAATAGGCCGCGGGCACAGCCGCACCCAAAAATACCCGCCCGAAGGCCGGGGCGCAAAGTTCGTCCAGCGGAAAAAGGCCACAAAAACGGGTGGGCTATAAACTTGGGGGGTGGGGCTGGCCAACTTCGTCCGCCGGACTCGGAATGGCGCGAGACATTGCGAGGTGCCTCCGTGTCCCAAAAATAGGCCGCAGGCCCAGCCGCGTCTAAAAATACCCGCCCAAAGTCCGGGGCGCCAAGTTCGCCCAGCGGAAAAAGGCCACAAAAACGGTGGGCTATAGCCTGCGGGGGTGGGGCTGGCCAACTTCGTCCGCCGGACTCGGAATGGCGCGAGACTTTACGAGGCACCCCGGTGTGCCAAAAATAGGCCACGGGCACAGCCGCGCCAAAAAATACCCGTCCGAAGGCCGGGGCGCCAAGTTCGTCCAGCGGAAAAAGGCCACAAAAACGGGTGGGCTATAACCTTGGGGGGTGGGGCTGGCCAACTTCGTCCGCCGGACTCGGAATGGCGCGAGACATTGTGAGGTGCCTCCGTGTCCCAAAAATAGGCCGCGGGCCCAGCCGCGTCCAAAAATACCCGCCCAAAGTCCGGGGCGCCAAGTTCGCCCAGCGGAAAAAGGCCACAAAAACGGGTGGGCTATAGCCTGGGGGGGTGGGGCTGGCCCACTTCGTCCGCCGGACTCGGAATGGCGCGAGACTTTGCGAGGCGCCTCCGTGTCCCAAAAATAGGCCGCGGGCACAGCCGCTCCCAAAAATACCCGCCCGAAGGCCGGGGCGCCAAGTTCGTCCAGCGGAAAAAGGCCACAAAAACGGGTGGGCTATAGCCTTGGGGGGTGGGGCTGGCCCACTTCGTCCGCCGGACTCGGAATGGCGGGAGACTTTGCGAGGCACCTCCGTGTCCCAAAAATAGGCCGCGGGCACAGCCGCGCCAAAAAATACCTGCCCGAAAGCCGGGGCGCCAAGTTCGTCCAGCGGAAAAGGCCACAAAAACGGGTGAGCTATAGCCTTGGGGGGTGCGGCTGGCCCACTTCGTCCGCCGGACTCGGAATGGCGCGAGACTTTACGAGGCGCCCCGGTCTGCCAAAAATAGGCCACGGGCACAGCCGCGCCCAAAAATACCCGTCCGAAGGCCGGGGCGCCAAGTTCGTCCAGCGGAAAAAGGCCACAAAAACGGGTGGGCTATAAACTTGGGGGGTGGGGCTGGCCAATTTCGTCCGCCGGACTCGGAATGGCGCGAGACATTGCGAGGTGCCTCCGTGTCCCAAAAATAGGCCGCGGGCCCAGCCGCGTCTAAAAATACCCGCCCAAAGTCCGGGGCGCCAAGTTCGCCCAGCGGAAAAAGGCCACAAAAACGGTGGGCTATAGCCTGCGGGGGTGGGGCTGGCCAACTTCGTCCGCCGGACTCAGAATGGCGCGAGACTTTACGAGGCACCCCGGTGTGCCAAAAATAGGCCACGGGCACAGCCGCGCCAAAAAATACCCGTCCGAAGGCCGGGGCGCCAAGTTCGTCCAGCGGAAAAGGCCACAAAAACGGGTGGGCTACAACCTTGGGGGGTGGGGCTGGCCAACTTCGTCCGCCGGACTCGGAATGGCGCGAGACATTGTGAGGTGCCTCCGTGTCCCAAAAATAGGCCGCGGGCCCAGCCGCGTCCAAAAATACCCGCCCAAAGTCCGGGGCGCCAAGTTCGCCCAGCGGAAAAAGGCCACAAAAACGGGTGGGCTATAGCCTGGGGGGGTGGGGCTGGCCCACTTCGTCCGCCGGACTCGGAATGGCGCGAGACATTGTGAGGTGCCTCCGTGTCCCAAAAATAGGCCGCGGGCACAGCCGCTCCCAAAAATACCCGCCCGAAGGCCGGGGCGCCAAGTTCGTCCAGCGGAAAAAGGCCACAAAAACGGGTGGGCTATAGCCTTGGGGGGTGGGGCTGGCCCACTTCGTCCGCCGGACTCGGAATGGCGGGAGACTTTGCGAGGCACCTCCGTGTCCCAAAAATAGGCCGCGGGCACAGCCGCACCCAAAAATACCCGCCCGAAGGCCGGGGCGCAAAGTTCGTCCAGCGGAAAAAGGCCACAAAATCGGGTGGGCCATAGCCTTGGGGGGTGGGGCTGGCCAACTTCGTCCACCGGACTCGGAATGGCGGGAGACTTTGCGAGGCACCTCCGTGTCCCAAAAATAGGCCGCGGGCACAGCCGCGCCAAAAAATACCTGCCCGAAAGCCGGGGCGCCAAGTTCGTCCAGCGGAAAAGGCCACAAAAACGGGTGAGCTATAGCCTTGGGGGGTGCGGCTGGCCCACTTCGTCCGCCGGACTCGGAATGGCGCGAGACTTTACGAGGCGCCCCGGTCTGCCAAAAATAGGCCACGGGCACAGCCGCGCCCAAAAATACCCGTCCGAAGGCCGGGGCGCCAAGTTCGTCCAGCGGAAAAAGGCCACAAAAACGGGTGGGCTATAAACTTGGGGGGTGGGGCTGGCCAACTTCGTCCGCCGGACTCGGAATGGCGCGAGACATTGCGAGGTGCCTCCGTGTCCCAAAAATAGGCCGCGGGCCCAGCCGCGTCTAAAAATACCCGCCCAAAGTCCGGGGCGCCAAGTTCGCCCAGCGGAAAAAGGCCACAAAAACGGTGGGCTATAGCCTGCGGGGGTGGGGCTGGCCAACTTCGTCCGCCGGACTCAGAATGGCGCGAGACTTTACGAGGCACCCCGGTGTGCCAAAAATAGGCCACGGGCACAGCCGCGCCAAAAAATACCCGTCCGAAGGCCGGGGCGCCAAGTTCGTCCAGCGGAAAAGGCCACAAAAACGGGTGGGCTACAACCTTGGGGGGTGGGGCTGGCCAACTTCGTCCGCCGGACTCGGAATGGCGCGAGACATTGTGAGGTGCCTCCGTGTCCCAAAAATAGGCCGCGGGCCCAGCCGTGTCCAAAAATACCCGCCCAAAGTCCGGGGCGCCAAGTTCGCCCAGCGGAAAAAGGCCACAAAAACGGGTGGGCTATAGCCTGGGGGGGTGGGGCTGGCCCACTTCGTCCGCCGGACTCGGAATGGCGCGAGACATTGTGAGGTGCCTCCGTGTCCCAAAAATAGGCCGCGGGCACAGCCGCTCCCAAAAATACCCGCCCGAAGGCCGGGGCGCCAAGTTCGTCCAGCGGAAAAAGGCCACAAAAACGGGTGGGCTATAGCCTTGGGGGGTGGGGCTGGCCCACTTCGTCCGCCGGACTCGGAATGGCGGGAGACTTTGCGAGGCACCTCCGTGTCCCAAAAATAGGCCGCGGGCACAGCCGCACCCAAAAATACCCGCCCGAAGGCCGGGGCGCAAAGTTCGTCCAGCGGAAAAAGGCCACAAAATCGGGTGGGCCATAGCCTTGGGGGGTGGGGCTGGCCAACTTCGTCCACCGGACTCGGAATGGCAAGAGACTTTGCGAGGTGCCTCCGTGTGCCAAAAATAGGCCGCGGGCACAGCCGCGCCAAAAAATACCCGCCCGAAAGCTGGGGCCCTAAGTTCGTCCAGCGGAAAAAGGCCACAAAAACGGGTGGGCTATAGCCTTGGGGGGTGGGGCTGGCCAACTTCGTCCACCGGACTCGGAATGGCAAGAGACATTGCGAGGTGCCTCCGTGTGCCAAAAAAAATAGGCCAGCAGGCACAGCCGCGCCCAAAAATACCCGCCGGAAAGTCAGGGGCCCCAAGTTCGTCCAAATGCGGAAAAAGGCCACAAAAACGGGTGGGCTATAGCCTTGGGGTGTGGGGTTGGCCCACTTCGTCCGCCGGACTCGGAATGGCGGGAGACTTTGCGAGGCACCTCCGTGTCCCAAAAATAGGCCGCGGGCACAGCCGTACCCAAAAATACCCGCCCGAAGGCCGGGCGCAAAGTTCGTCCCAGCGGAAAAAGGCCACAAAATCGGGTGGGCTATAGCCTTGCGGGGTGGGGCTGGCCAAATTCGTCCACCGGACTCGGATTGGCAAGAGACTTTGCGAGGTGCCTCCGTGTGCCAAAAATAGGCCGCGAACAGCCGCGCAAAAATACCAGCCCGAAAGTGGGCCCCAAGTTCGTCCAATGGAAAAGGCCACAAAAACGGGTGGGCTATAGCCTTGGGGGTGGGGCTGGCCCACTTCGTCCACCGGACTCGGAATGGCAAGAGACATTGCGAGGTGCCTCCGTGTGCCAAAAATAGGCCAAAGGGCACAGCCGCGCCCAAAAATACCCGCCGGAAAGCTGGGGCCCCAAGTTCGTCCAATGAAAGGCCACAAAACGGGTGGGCTATAGCCTTGGGGGTGGGGCTGGCCCACTTCGGCCGCCGGACTCGGAATGGCGGGAGACTTTGCGAGGCACCTCCGTGTCCCAAAAATAGGCCGCGGGCACAGCCGCACCCAAAAATACCCGCCCGAAGGCCGGGGCGCAAAGTTCGTCCAGCGGAAAAAGGCCACAAAATCGGGTGGGCTATAGCCTTGGGGGGTGGGGCTGGCCAAATTCGTCCACCGGACTCGGATTGGCAAGAGACTTTGCGAGGTGCCTCCGTGTGCCAAAAATAGGCCGCGGGCACAGCCGCGCCAAAAAATACCCGCCCGAAAGCTGGGGCCCCAAGTTCGTCCAGCGGAAAAAGGCCACAAAAACGGGTGGGCTATAGCCTTGGGGGGTGGGGCTGGCCAACTTCGTCCACCGGACTCGGAATGGCAGGAGACTTTGCGAGGTGCCTCCGTGTGCCAAAAATAGGCCGCGGCCACAGCCGCGCCCAAAAATACCCGCCGGAAAGCTAGGGCCCCAAGTTCGTCCAGCGGAAAAAGGCCACAAAAACGGGTGGGCTATAGCCTTGGGGGGTGGGGCTGGCCCACTTCGGCCGCCGGACTCGGAATGGCGGGAGACTTTGCGAGGCACCTCCGTGTCCCAAAAATAGGCCGCGGGCACAGCCGCACCCAAAAATACCCGCCCGAAGGCCGGGGCGCAAAGTTCGTCCAGCGGAAAAAGGCCACAAAATCGGGTGGGCTATAGCCTTGGGGGGTGGGGCTGGCCAAATTCGTCCACCGGACTCGGATTGGCAAGAGACTTTGCGAGGTGCCTCCGTGTGCCAAAAATAGGCCGCGGGCACAGCCGCGCCAAAAAATACCCGCCCGAAAGCCGGGGCCCCAAGTTCGTCCAGCGGAAAAAGGCCACAAAAACGGGTGGGCTATAGCCTTGGGGGGTGGGGCTGGCCCACTTCGGCCGCCGGACTCGGAATGGCGGGAGACTTTGCGAGGCACCTCCGTGTCCCAAAAATAGGCCGCGGGCACAGCCGCACCCAAAAATACCCGCCCGAAGGCCGGGGCGCAAAGTTCGTCCAGCGGAAAAAGGCCACAAAATCGGGTGGGCTATAGCCTTGGGGGGTGGGGCTGGCCAAATTCGTCCACCGGACTCGGATTGGCAAGAGACTTTGCGAGGTGCCTCCGTGTGCCAAAAATAGGCCGCGGGCACAGCCGCGCCAAAAAATACCCGCCCGAAAGCCGGGGCCCCAAGTTCGTCCAGCGGAAAAAGGCCACAAAAACGGGTGGGCTATAGCCTTGGGGGGTGGGGCTGGCCCACTTCGTCCGCCGGACTCGGAATGGCGGGAGACTTTACGAGGCACCTCCGTGTCACAAAAATAGGCCGCGGGCACAGCCGTACCCAAAAATACCCGCCCGAAGGCCGGGGCGCCAAGTTCGTCCAGTGGAAAAAGGCCACAAAAACGGGTGGGCTATAGCTTTGGGGGGTGGGGCTGGCCTACTTCGTCCACCGGACTCGGAATGGCAAGAGACTTTGCGAGGTGCCTCCGTGTGCCAAAAATAGGCCGCGGGCACAGCCGCGCCAAAAAATACCCGCCCGACGGCCGGGGCGCCATGTTCGCCCCGCGGAAAACGGCCACAAAACCGGGTGGGCTATCGCCTGGGGGGGTGGGGCTGGCCCACTTCGTCCGCCGGACTCGGAATGGCGCGAGACTTTACGAGGCACCTCCGTGTCACAAAATAGGGCCGCGGGCACAGCCGTACCCAAAAATACCCGCCCGAAGGCCGGGGCGCCAAGTTCGTCCAGTGGAAAAAGGCCACAAAAACGGGTGGGCTATAGCTTTGGGGGGTGGGGCTGGCCTACTTCGTCCACCGGACTCGGAATGGCAAGAGACTTTGCGAGGTGCCTCCGTGTGCCAAAAATAGGCCGCGGGCACAGCCGCGCCAAAAAATACCCGCCCGAAAGCTGGGGCCCCAAGTTCGTCCAGCGGAAAAAGGCCACAAAAACGGGTGGGCTATAGCCTTGGGGGGTGGGGCTGGCCAACTTCGGCCACCGGACTCGGAATGGCAAGAGACTTTGCGAGGTGCCTCCGTGTCCCAAAAATAGGCCGCGGGCACAGCCGCGCCAAAAAATACCTGCCCGAAAGCCGGGGCGCCAAGTTCGTCCAGCGGAAAAGGCCACAAAAACGGGTGAGCTATAGCCTTGGGGGGTGCGGCTGGCCCACTTCGTCCGCCGGACTCGGAATGGCGCGAGACTTTACGAGGCGCCCCGGTCTGCCAAAAATAGGCCGCGGGCACAGCCGCGCCCAAAAATACCCGTCCGAAGGCCGGGGCGCCAAGTTCGTCCAGCGGAAAAAGGCCACAAAAACGGGTGGGCTATAAACTTGGGGGGTGGGGCTGGCCAACTTCGTCCGCCGGACTCGGAATGGCGCGAGACATTGCGAGGTGCCTCCGTGTCCCAAAAATAGGCCGCGGGCCCAGCCGCGTCCAAAAATACCCGCCCAAAGTCCGGGGCGCCAAGTTCGCCCAGCGGAAAAAGGCCACAAAAACGGGTGGGCTATAGCCTGGGGGGGTGGGGCTGGCCCACTTCGTCCGCCGGACTCGGAATGGCGCGAGACTTTACGAGGCGCCTCCGTGTCCGAAAAATAGGCCGCGGGCACAGCCGCTCCCAAAAATACCCGCCCGAAGGCCGGGGCGCCAAGTTCGTCCAGCGGAAAAAGGCCACAAAAACGGGTGGGCTATAGCCTTGGGGGGTGGGGCTGGCCCACTTCGTCCGCCGGACTCGGAATGGCGGGAGGCTTTGCGAGGCACCTCCGTGTCCCAAAAATAGGCCGCGGGCACAGCCGCACCCAAAAATACCCGCCCGAAGGCCGGGGCGCAAAGTTCGTCCAGCGGAAAAAGGCCACAAAATCGGGTGGGCTATAGCCTTGCGGGGTGGGGCTGGCCAAATTCGTCCACCGGACTCGGATTGGCAAGAGACTTTGCGAGGTGCCTCCGTGTGCCAAAAATAGGCCGCGGGCACAGCCGCGCCAAAAAATACCCGCCCGAAAGCCGGGGCCCCAAGTTCGTCCAGCGGAAAAAGGCCACAAAAACGGGTGGGCTATAGCCTTGGGGGGTGGGGCTGGCCAAATTCGTCCTCCGGACTCGGATTGGCTTGAGACTTTTCGAGGCTCCTCCGTGTCACAAAAATAGGCCGCGGGCACAGCCGTACCCAAAAATACCCGCCCGAAGGCCGGGGCGCCAAGTTCGTCCAGTGGAAAAAGGCCACAAAAACGGGTGGGCTATAGCTTTGGGGGGTGGGGCTGGCCTACTTCGTCCACCGGACTCGGAATGGCAAGAGACTTTGCGAGGTGCCTCCGTGTGCCAAAAATAGGCATGGGCACAGCCGCGCCAAAAAATACCCGCCCGAAAGCCGGGGCCCCAAGTTCGTCCAGCGGAAAAAGGCCACAAAAACGGGTGGGCTATAGCCTTGGGGGGTGGGGCTGGCCCACTTCGTCCACCGGACTCGGAATGGCAAGAGACTTTGCGAGGTGCCTCCGTGTGCCAAAAATAGGCCGCGGGCACAGCCGCGCCCAAAAATACCCGCCGGAAAGCTGGGGCCCCAAGTTCGTCCAGCGGAAAAAGGCCACAAAAACGGGTGGGCTATAGCCTTGGGGGGTGGGGCTGGCCCACTTCGGCCGCCGGACTCGGAATGGCGGGAGACTTTGCGAGGCACCTCCGTGTCCCAAAAATAGGCCGCGGGCACAGCCGCACCCAAAAATACCCGCCCGAAGGCCGGGGCGCAAAGTTCGTCCAGCGGAAAAAGGCCACAAAATCGGGTGGGCTATAGCCTTGGGGGGTGGGGCTGGCCAAATTCGTCCACCGGACTCGGATTGGCAAGAGACTTTGCGAGGTGCCTCCGTGTGCCAAAAATAGGCCGCGGGCACAGCCGCGCCAAAAAATACCCGCCCGAAAGCCGGGGCCCCAAGTTCGTCCAGCGGAAAAAGGCCACAAAAACGGGTGGGCTATAGCCTTGGGGGGTGGGGCTGGCCCACTTCGTCCGCCGGACTCGGAATGGCGGGAGACTTTACGAGGCACCTCCGTGTCACAAAATAGGGCCGCGGGCACAGCCGTACCCAAAAATACCCGCCCGAAGGCCGGGCGCCAAGTTCGTCCCGGTGGAAAAAGGCCACAAAACGGGTGGGCTATAGCTTTGGGGGGTGGGGCTGGCCTACTTCGTCCACCGGACTCGGAATGGCAAGAGACTTTGCGAGGTGCCTCCGTGTGCCAAAAATAGGCCGCGGGCACAGCCGTGCCAAAAAATACCCGCCCGAAAGCTGGGGCCCCAAGTACGTCCAGCGGAAAAAGGCCACAAAAACGGGTGGGCTATAGCCTGGGGGGGTGGGGCTGGCCCACTTCGTCCGCCGGACTCGGAATGGCGCGAGACTTTACGAGGCGCCTCCGTGTCCCAAAAATAGGCCGCGGGCACAGCCGCTCCCAAAAATACCCGCCCGAAGGCCGGGGCGCCAAGTTCGTCCAGCGGAAAAAGGCCACAAAAACGGGTGGGCTATAGCCTTGGGGGGTGGGGCTGGCCCACTTCGTCCGCCGGACTCGGAATGGCGGGAGGCTTTGCGAGGCACCTCCGTGTCCCAAAAATAGGCCGCGGGCACAGCCGCACCCAAAAATACCCGCCCGAAGGCCGGGGCGCAAAGTTCGTCCAGCGGAAAAAGGCCACAAAATCGGGTGGGCTATAGCCTTGCGGGGTGGGGCTGGCCAAATTCGTCCACCGGACTCGGATTGGCAAGAGACTTTGCGAGGTGCCTCCGTGTGCCAAAAATAGGCCGCGGGCACAGCCGCGCCAAAAAATACCCGCCCGAAAGCCGGGGCCCCAAGTTCGTCCAGCGGAAAAAGGCCACAAAAACGGGTGGGCTATAGCCTTGGGGGGTGGGGCTGGCCCACTTCGTCCGCCGGACTCGGAATGGCGGGAGACTTTACGAGGCACCTCCGTGTCACAAAAATAGGCCGCGGGCACAGCCGTACCCAAAAATACCCGCCCGAAGGCCGGGGCGCCAAGTTCGTCCAGTGGAAAAAGGCCACAAAAACGGGTGGGCTATAGCTTTGGGGGGTGGGGCTGGCCTACTTCGTCCACCGGACTCGGAATGGCAAGAGACTTTGCGAGGTGCCTCCGTGTGCCAAAAATAGGCCGCGGGCACAGCCGCGCCCAAAAATACCCGCCGGAAAGCTGGGGCCCCAAGTTCGTCCAGCGGAAAAAGGCCACAAAAACGGGTGGGCTATAGCCTTGGGGGGTGGGGCTGGCCCACTTCGGCCGCCGGACTCGGAATGGCGGGAGACTTTGCGAGGCACCTCCGTGTCCCAAAAATAGGCCGCGGGCACAGCCGCACCCAAAAATACCCGCCCGAAGGCCGGGGCGCAAAGTTCGTCCAGCGGAAAAAGGCCACAAAATCGGGTGGGCTATAGCCTTGGGGGGTGGGGCTGGCCAAATTCGTCCACCGGACTCGGATTGGCAAGAGACTTTGCGAGGTGCCTCCGTGTGCCAAAAATAGGCCGCGGGCACAGCCGTACCCAAAAATACCCGCCCGAAGGCCGGGGCCCAAAGTTCGTCCAGCGGAAAAAGGCCACAAAAACGGGTGGGCTATAGCCTTGGGGGGTGGGGCTGGCCCACTTCGTCCGCTGGACTCGGAATGGCGGGAGACTTTACGAGGCACCTCCGTGTCACAAAAATAGGCCGCGGGCACAGCCGTACCCAAAAATACCCGCCCGAAGGCCGGGGCGCCAAGTTCGTCCAGTGGAAAAAGGCCACAAAAACGGGTGGGCTATAGCAATGGGGGGTGGGGCTGGCCTACGCCCCACCGGACTCGGTCCGGCATGAGACTTTGCGAGGTTCCTCCGTGTCACAAAAATAGGCCGCGGGCACAGCCGCGCCAAAAAATACCCGCCCGAAAGCTGGGCCCCCAAGTACGTCCAGCGGAAAAAGGCCACAAAAACGGGTGGGCTATAGCCTTGGGGGGTGGGGCTGGCCAACTTCGTCCACCGGACTCGGAATGGCAAGAGACTTTGCGAGGTGCCTCCGTGTGCCAAAAATAGGCCGCGGGCACAGCCGCGCCCAAAAATACCCGCCGGAAAGCTGGGGCCCCAAGTTCGTCCAGCGGAAAAAGGCCACAAAAACGGGTGGGCTATAGCCTTGGGGGGTGGGGCTGGCCCACTTCGGCCGCCGGACTCGGAATGGCGGGAGACTTTGCGAGGCACCTCCGTGTCCCAAAAATAGGCCGCGGGCACAGCCGCACCCAAAAATACCCGCCCGAAGGCCGGGGCGCAAAGTTCGTCCAGCGGAAACCGGCCACAACACCGGGTGGGCTAGCGCCGTGGGGGGTGGGGCTGGCCCACCTCGTCCTCCGGACTCGGATTGGCAAGAGACTTTGCGAGGAGCCTCCGTGTGCCAAAAATAGGCCGCGGGCACAGGCGCGCCAAAATATTGTCGCCCGTATGCCGGGGGGTCACGTTCGGCCAGCGGATTGAGGCCACTAAATCGGGTGGGCTATAGCCTTGGGGGGTGGGGCTGGCCCACTTCGTCCGCCGGACTCGGACTGGCGGGAGACTTTACGAGGCACCTCCGTGTCACAAAAATAGGCCATGAGCACAGCCGTACCCAAAAATACCCGCCCGAAGGCCGGGGCGCCAAGTTCGTCCAGTGGAAAAAGGCCACAAAAACGGGTGGGCTATAGCTTTGGGGGGTGGGGCTGGCCTACTTCGTCCACCGGACTCGGAATGGCAAGAGACTTTGCGAGGTGCCTCCGTGTGCCAAAAATAGGCCGCGGGCACAGCCGCGCCAAAAAATACCCGCCCGAAAGCTGGGGCCCCAAGTTCGTCCAGCGGAAAAAGGCCACAAAAACGGGTGGGCTATAGCCTTGGGGGGTGGGGCTGGCCAACTTCGTCCACCGGACTCGGAATGGCAAGAGACTTTGCGAGGTGCCTCCGTGTGCCAAAAATAGGCCGCGGGCACAGCCGCGCCAAAAAATACCCGCCCGAAAGCCGGGGCCCCAAGTTCGTCCAGCGGAAAAAGGCCACAAAAACGGGTGGGCTATAGCCTTGGGGGGTGGGGCTGGCCCACTTCGTCCGCCGGACTCGGAATGGCGGGAGACTTTACGAGGCACCTCCGTGTCACAAAAATAGGCCGCGGGCACAGCCGTACCCAAAAATACCCGCCCGAAGGCCGGGGCGCCAAGTTCGTCCAGTGGAAAAAGGCCACAAAAACGGGTGGGCTATAGCTTTGGGGGGTGGGGCTGGCCTACTTCGTCCACCGGACTCGGAATGGCAAGAGACTTTGCGAGGTGCCTCCGTGTGCCAAAAATAGGCCGCGGGCACAGCCGCGCCAAAAAATACCCGCCCGAAAGCTGGGGCCCCAAGTTCGTCCAGCGGAAAAAGGCCACAAAAACGGGTGGGCTATAGCCTTGGGGGGTGGGGCTGGCCAACTTCGTCCACCGGACTCGGAATGGCAAGAGACTTTGCGAGGTGCCTCCGTGTGCCAAAAATAGGCCGCGGGCACAGCCGCGCCCAAAAATACCCGCCGGAAGTCCCGGGCGCCAAGTTCGTCCAGCGGAAAGAGGCCACAAAAACGGGTGGGCTATAGCCTTGGGGGGTGGGGCTGGCCAACTTCGTCCGCCGGACTCGGAATGGCGCGAGACTTCGCGAGGCCCCTCCGCGTGCCAAAAATAGGCCGCGGGCACAGCCGCGCCCAAAAATACCCGCCCGAAGGCCGAGCGCCAAGTTCGTCCAGCGGAAAGAGGCCACAAAAACGAGTGGGCTATAGCCTTGGGGGGTGGGGCTGGCCAACTTCGTCCGCCGGACTCGGAATGGCGCGAGACTTCGCGAGGCGCCTCCGCGTGCCAAAAATAGGCCGCGGGCACAGCCGCGCCCAAAAATACCCTCCCGAAGGCCGGGGCGCCAAGTTCGTCCAGCGGAAAGAGGCCACAAAAACGGGTGGGCTATAGCCTTGGGGGGTGGGGCTGGCCCACTTCGTCCGCCGGACTCGGAATGGCGCGAGACTTCGCGAGGCGCCTCCGCGTGCCAAAAATAGGCCGCGGGCACAGCCGCGCCCAAAAATACCCGCCCGAAGGCCGGGGCGCCAAGTTCGTCCAGCGGAAAGAGGCCACAAAAACGGGTGGGCTATAGCCTTGGGGGTGGGGCTGGCCAACTTCGTCCGCCGGACTCGGAATGGCGCGAGACTTCGCGAGGCCCCTCCGCGTGCCAAAAATAGGCCGCGGGCACAGCCGCGCCCAAAAATACCCGCCCGAAGTCCCGGGCGCCAAGTTCGTCCAGCGGAAAGAGGCCACAAAAACGGGTGGGCTATAGCCTTGGGGGGTGGGGCTGGCCAACTTCGTCCGCCGGACTCGGAATGGCGCGAAACTTCGCGAGGCGCCTCCGCGTGCCAAAAATAGGCCGCGGGCACAGCCGCGCCCAAAAATACCCGCCCGAAGGCCGGGGCGCCAAGTTCGTCCAGCGGAAAGAGGCCACAAAAACGGATGGGCTATAGCCTTGGGGGGTGGGGCTGGCCAACTTCGTCCGCCGGACTCGGAATGGCGCGAGACTTCGCGAGGCCCCTCCGCGTGCCAAAAATAGGCCGCGGGCACAGCCGCGCCCAAAAATACCCGCCCGAAGGCCGGGGCGCCAAGTTCGTCCAGCGGAAAGAGGCCACAAAAACGGGTGGGCTATAGCCTTGGGGGGTGGGGCTGGCCAACTTCGTCCGCCGGACTCGGAATGGGGCGAGACTTCGCGAGGCCCCTCCACGTGCCAAAAATAGGCCACGGGCACAGCCGCGCCCAAAAATACCCGCCCGAAGGCCGGGGCGCCAAGTTCGTCCAGCGGAAAGAGGCCACAAAAACGGGTGGGCTATAGCCTTGGGGGGTGGGGCTGGCCAACTTCGTCCGCCGAACTCGGAATGGCGCGAGACTTCGCGAGGCGCCTCCGCGTGCCAAAAATAGGCCGCGGGCACAGCCGCGCCCAAAAATACCCGCCCGAAGGCCGGGGCGCCAAGTTCGTCCAGCGGAAAGAGGCCCCAACACCTGGTGGGCTATACCCTTGGGGGGTGGGGCTGGCCAACGTCGTCCGCCGGACTCTGAATGGCGCGAGACTACGCGAGGCCCATCCGCGTGCCAAAAATAGGCCGCGGGAAAAGCCTCGCACAAAAATACCCTCCCGAAGGCCGGGGCGCCAAGTTCGTCCAGCGGAAAGAGGCCACAAAAACGGGAGGGCTATAGCCTTGGGGGTGGGGCTTGCCAACCGTCCGCCCGGACTCGGAATGGCGCGAGACTTCGCGAGGCCCCTCCGCGTGCCAAAAATAGGCCGCGGGCACAGCCGCGCCTTAAAAATACCCCGAAGGCCGGGCGCCAAGTTCGTCCCAGCGGAAAGAGGCCACAAAAACGGGTGGGCTATAGCCTTGGGGGTGGGGCTGGCCAACTTCGTCCGCCCGGACTCGGAATGGCGCGAGACTTCGCGAGGCCCCTCCGCGTGCCAAGGATAGGCCGCGGGCACGGCCGCGCCCCAAAATACCCGCCCGAAGTCCCGGGCGCCAAGTTAGTCCAGCGGAAAGAGGACACAAAAACGGTTCGGCGATAGACTGGGGTGGTGGGGCTGGCCAACTTCGTCCGCCGGACTCGGAATGGCGCGAGACTTCGCGAGGCGCCTCCGCGTGCCAATAATAGTCCGGGGGCACTGCCGCTCCAAAAACGACCCTTCGGATGGAGGGGTCGGCAATTACGTCCAGCGGAAAGAGGCCACAAAAACGGGTGGGCTATAGCCTTGGGGGGTGGGGCTGGCCAACTTCGTCCGCCGGACTCGGAATGGCGCGAGACTTCGCGAGGCGCCTCCGCGTGCCAAAAATAGGCCGCGGGCACAGCCGCGCCCAAAAATACCCGCCCGAAGTTCGGGGCGCCAAGTTCGTCCAGCGGAAAGAGGCCACAAAAACGGGTGGGCTATAGCCTTGGGGGGTGGGGCTGGCCAACTTCGTCCGCCGGACTCGGAATGGCGCGAGACTTCGCGAGGCGCCTCCGCGTGCCAAAAATAGGCCGTGGGCACAGCCGCGCCCAAAAATACCCGCCCGAAGGCCGGGGGGCCAAGTTCGTCCAGCGGAAAGAGGCCACAAAAACGGGTGGGCTATAGCCTTGGGGGGTGGGGCTGGCCAACTTCGTCCGCCGGACTCGGAATGGGGCGAGACTTCGCGAGGCGCCTCCGCGTGCCAAAAATAGGCCGCGGGCACAGCCGCGCCCAAAAATACCCGCTCGAAGGCCGGGGCGCCAAGTTCGTCCAGCGGAAGGAGGCCACAAAAACGGGTGGGCTATAGCCTTGGGGGGTGGGGCTGGCCAAATTCGTCCGCCGGACTCGGAATGGCGCGAGACTTCGCGAGGCCCCTCCGCGTGCCAAAAATAGGCCGCGGGCACAGCCGCGTCCAAAAATACCCGCCCGAAGGCCGGGGCGCCAAGTTCGTCCAGCGGAAAGAGGCCACAAAAACGGGTGGGCTATAGCCTTGGGGGGTGGGGCTGGCCAACTTCGTCCGCCGGACTCGGAATGGCGCGAGACTTCGCGAGGCCCCTCCGCGTGCCAAAAATAGGCCGTGGGCACAGCCGCGCCCAAAAATACCCGCCCGAAGGCCGGGGCGCCAAGTTCGTCCAGCGGAAAGAGGCCACAAAAACGGGTGGGCTATAGCCTTGGGGGGTGGGGCTGGCCAACTTCGTCCGCCGGACTCGTAATGGCGCGAGACTTCGCGAGGCCCCTCCGTGTGCCAAAAATAGGCCGCGGGCACAGCCGCGCCCAAAAATACCCGCCCGAAGGCCGGGGGGCCAAGTTCGTCCAGCGGAAAGAGGCCACAAAAACGGGTGGGCTATAGCCTTGGGGGGTGGGGCTGGCCAACTTCGTCCGCCGGACTCGGAATGGCGCGAGACTTCGCGAGGCGCCTCCGCGTGCCAAAAATAGGCCACGGGCACAGCCGCGCCCAAAAATACCCGCCCGAAGGCCGGGGCGCCAAGTTCGTCCAGCGGAAAGAGGCCACAAAAACGGGTGGGCTATAGCCTTGGGGGGTGGGGCTGGCCAACTTCGTCCGCCGGACTCGGAATGGCGCGAGACTTCGCGAGGCCCCTCCGCGTGCCAAAAATAGGCCGCGGGCACAGCCGCGCCAAAAATACCCCCCCGAAGGCCGGGCGCCAAGTTCGGTCGTCCAGCGGAAGGAGGCCACAAAACGGGTGGGCTATAGCCTTGGGGGTGGGGCTGGCCAACCCGTCCGCGGACTCGGAATGGCGCGAGACCCAGCGAGGCCCCTCCGCGTGCCAAAAATAGGCTGCGGGCACAGCCGCGCCCAAAAATACCCGCCCGAAGGCCGGGGCGCCAAGTTCGTCCAGCGGAAAGAGGCCACAAAAACGGGTGGGCTATAGCCTTGGGGGTGGGGCTGGCCAACTCGTCCGCCGCCGGACTCGGAATGGCGCGAGACTTCGCGAGGCGCCTCCGTGTGCCAAGAGGAGCCAGCGGGCACAGCCGCGCGCGCGATTACGAGCCCGCAGGCCGGGGCGCCAAGTTCGTCCCGCGGAGAGTGGCCACAAAAGCGGGTGGGCTATATCGTTGGGGGTGGGGCTGGCCAACTTCGTCCGCCCGGACTCGGAATGGCGCGAGACTTCGCGAGGCGCCTCCAGCGTGCCAAAAATAGACGCGGGCACAGCCGCGCCAAAAATACCCGCCCGAAGGCCGGGCGCCAAGTTCGTCCAGCGGAAGGAGGCCACAAAAGCGGGTGGGCTATAGCCTTGGGGGTGGGGCTGGCCAACCGTCCGCGGGACTCGGAATGGCGGGAGACTTCGCGAGGCCCCTCCGTGTGCCAAAAATACGCCGCGGGCACAGCCACGCAAAAATACCCGCCCGAAGGCCGGGCGCCAAGTCTCGTCCAGCGGAAAGAGGCCACAAAAACGGGTGGGCTATAGCCTTGGGGGTGGGGCTGGCCAACCGTCCGCGGACTCGGAATGGCGCGAGACTTGCGAGGCGCCTCCAGCGTGCCAAAAATAGGCCGCGGGCACAGCCACGCCCAAAAATACCCGCCCGAAGGCCGGGCGCCAAGTCTCGTCCAGCGGAAAGAGGCCACAAAAGCGGGTGGGCTATAGCCTTGGGGGTGGAGCTGGCCAACTTCGTCCGCGGACTCGGAATGGCGCGAGACTCGCGAGGCGCCTCCAGCGTGCCAAAAATAGGCTGCGGGCACAGCCACGCCCAAAAATACCCGCCCGAAGGCCGGGCGCCAAGTTCGTCCAGCGAAAGAGGCCACAAAAGCGGGTGGGCTATAGCCTTGGGGGTGGAGCTGGCCAACTTCGTCCGCCCGGACTCGGAATGGCGCGAGACTTGCGAGGCCCCTCCGCGTGCCAAAAATAGGCGCCGAGCACAGCCGCGCCAAAAATACCAGCCCGAAGGCCGGGCGCCAAGTTCGTCCAGCGGAAAGAGGCCACAAAAGCGGGTGGGCTATAGCCTTGGGGGTGGGGCTGGCCAACTTCGTCCGCCCAGGACTCGGAATGGCGCGAGACCGCGAGGCGCCTCAGCGTGCCAAAAATAGGCCGCGGCACAGCCGCGCCCAAAATACCCGCCCGAAGGCCGGGCGCCAAGTTCGTCCAGCGGAAAGAGGCCACAAAAGCGGGTGGGCTATAGCCTTGGGGGGTGGGGCTGGCCAACTTCGTCCGCCGGGCTCGGAATGGCGCGAGACTTCGCGAGGCCCCTCCGCGTGCCAAAAATAGTCCGCGGGCACAGCCGGGCCAAAATACCCGCCCGAAGGCCGGGCGCCAAGTCTCGTCCAGCGGAAAGAGGCCACAAAAGCAGGTGGGCTATAGCCTTGGGGGTGGGGGTGGCCAACTTCGTCCCGCGGACTCGGATTGGCGCGTGACTTCTAGAGGCGCCTCCGCGTGCAAAAATAGGCCGCGGGCACAGCCGCGCCCAAAATACCCGCCCGAAGGCCGGGCGCCAAGTTCGTCCAGCGGAAAGAGGCCACAAAAACGGGTGGGCTATAGCCTTGGGGGTGGGGCTGGCCAACCGTCCGCCCCGGACTCGGAATGGCGCGAGACCGCGAGGCCACTCGCGTGCAAATAATAGGCCGCGGGCACAGCCGCGCCCAAAATACCCGCCCGAAGGCCGGGGCGCCAAGTCGTCTAGCGGAAAGAGGCCACAAAAGCGGGTGGGCTATAGCCTTGGGGGTGGGGCTGGCCAACCCCAAATCCGCGGACTTCTCGGAATGGCGCGAGACCCGGCGAGGCCCCTCCGCGTGCCAAAAATAGGCGCGGGCACAGCCGCGCCCAAAAATACCCGCCCGAAGGCCGGGCGCCAAGTTCGTCCAGCGGAAAGAGGCCACAAAACGGGTGGGCTATAGCCTTGGGGGTGGGGCTGGCCAACTTCGTCCGCGGACTCGGAATGGCGCGAGACTTCGCGAGGCGCCTCCAGCGTGCCAAAAATAGGCCGCGGGCACAGCCGCGCCTTAAAAATACCCGCCCGAAGGCAGGGCGCCAAGTCACGTCCAGCGGAAAGAGGCCACAAAAGCGGGTGGGCTATAGCCTTGGGGGTGGGGCTGGCCAACAAATCCGCCGGACTCGGAATGGCGCGAGACTTCACGAGGCGCCTCCGCGTGCCAAAAATAGGCCGCGGGCACAGCCGCGCCCAAAAATACCCGCCCGAAGGCCGGGGCGCCAAGTTCGTCCAGCGGAAAGAGGCCACAAAAACGGGTGGGCTATAGCCTTGGGGGGTGGGGCTGGCCAACTTCGTCCGCCGGACTCGGAATGGCGCGAGACTTCGCGAGGCCACTCCGCGTGCAAATAATAGGCCGCGGGCACAGCCGCGCCCAAAAATACCCGCCCGAAGGCCGGGGCGCCAAGTTCGTCCAGCGGAAAGAGGCCACAAAAACGGGTGGGCTATAGCCTTGGGGGGTGGGGCTGGCCAACTTCGTCCGCGGACTCGGAATGGCGCGAGACTTGGCGAGTCCCCTCCGCGTGCCAAAAATAGGCCGCGGGCACCGCCGCGCCAAAATACCTGCCCGAAGGCCGGGCGCCAAGTTCGTCCAGCGGAAAGAGGCCACAAAAGCGGGTGGGCTATAGCCTTGGGGGTGGGGCTGGCCAACTTCGTCCGCCCGGACTCGGAATGGCGCGAGACTTCGCGAGGGCGCCTCCGCGTGCCAAAAATAGGCCTTGGGCGCAGCCGCGCCAAAAATACCCGCCCGAAGGCCGGGCGCCAAGTTCGTCCAGCGGAAAGAGGCCACAAAACGGGTGGGCTATAGCCTTGGGGGTGGGGCTGGCCAACTTCGTCCGCGGGACTCGGAATGGCGCGAGACTTCGCGAGGCCCTCCGCGTGCCAAAAATAGGCCGCGGGCACAGCCACGCTTAAAATACCCGCCCGAAGTCAGGGCGCCAAGTTCGTCCAGCGGAAGGAGGCCACAAAAGCGGGTGGGCTATAGCCTTGGGGGTGGGGCTGGCCAACCGTCCGCCCGGACTCGGAATGGCGCGAGACTTAGCGCGGCCCCTCCGCGTGCCAAAAATAGGCGCGGGCACAGCAGCGCAAAAATACCCGCCCGAAGGCCGGGGCGCCAAGTTCGTCCAGCGGAAGGAGGCCACAAAAAGCGGGTGGGCTATAGCCTTGGGGGTGGGGCTGGCCAACCGTCCGCCGGACTCGGAATGGCGCGAGACTTCGCGAGGCCCCTACGCGTGCCGAAAATAGGACTTGGCCACAGACGCGCCCAAAAATAACAGCCCGAGGGCAGGGGCGCCAAGTTCGGCCAGCGGAAAGAGGCCAGAAATACGGGTGGGCTATAGCCTTGGGGGTGGGGGCTGGCCAACCGTCCGCCGGACTCGGAATGGCGCGAGACCGCGCGAGACCCTCCGCGTGCCAAAAATAGGCCTTGGGCACAGCCGCGCCAAAAATACCCGCCCGGAGGCCGGGGCGCCAGGTGCGTCCAGCGGGAAGGGGCCGCAAGAACGGGTGGGCTATAGCCTTGGGGGTGGGGCTGGCCAACACTTCGTCCGCGGATTCTCGGAATGGCGCGAGACTTAAAAATAGGCGAGCCTGTGAGGCGCCTCCAGCGTGCCAAAAATAGGCCGCGGGCACCGCCACGCCCAAAATACCCGCCCGAAGGCCGGGGCGCCAAGGTCGTCCAGCGGAAAGAGGCCACACAACCGGGTGGGCTATAGCCTTGGGGGGTGGGGCTGGCCAACTTCGTCCGCCGGACTCGGAATGGCGCGAGACTTGATGCCCCTCCGCGTGCCAAAAATAGACGCGCAGGCACAGCCGCGCCCAAAATACCCGCCCGAAGGCGGGCGCCAAGTTCGTCCAGCGGAAAGAGGCCACAAAAGCGGGTGGGCTATAGCCTTGGGGGTGGGGCTGGCCAACAAGTCCGCCCGGACTCGGAATGGCGCGAGACCGCGAGGCGCCTCAGCGTGCCAAAAATAGGCCGCGGGCACAGCCGCGCCCAAAAATACCCGCCCGAAGGCCGGGCGCCAAGTTCGTCCAGCGGAAAGAGGCCACAAAAGCGGGTGGGCTATAGCCTTGGGGGTGGGGCTGGCCAACAGCGTCCGCCCGGACTCGGAATGGCGCGAGACTTGAGGCGCCTCCGCGAGGCGCCTCACAGCGTGCCAAAAATAGGGCGCGGGCGTCAGCGGAAAAGCGCCACAAAAATACGTCCGCCTCGAAGGCGAGGGCGCCTCCGCGTCCAAAAATAGTCCAGCGGAAAGAGGCCACAAGCGGAAAGAGGCCACAAAAGGGTGGGCTATAGCCTTGGGGGTGGGGCTGGCCAACCGTCCGCCGGACTCGGATTGGCTCGAGACTTCGCGAGGCACCTCCGCGTGCCAAAAATAGGCCTTGGGCACAGCCGCCTTAAAATACCTGCCCGAAGGCCGGGCGCCAAGGGGTCGTCCAGCGGAAAGAGGCCACAAAAGCGGGTGGGCTATAGCCTTGGGGGTGGGGCTGGCCAACTTCGTCCGCGGACTCGGAATGGCGCGAGACTTCGCGAGCCCCTCCGCGTGCCAAAAATAGGCCGCGGGCACAGCCAGCCCAAAATACCTGCCCGAGGCAGGGCGCCAAGTTCGTCCAGCGGAAAGAGGCCACAAAAGCGGGTGGGCTATAGCCTTGGGGGTGGGGCTGGCCAACTTCGTCCGCGGACTCGGAATGGCGCGAGACTTCGAGGCGCCTCCGCGTGCCAAAAATAGGCCGCGGCACAGCCGCGCCAAAAATACCCGCCAAGGCCGGGCGCCAAGTTCGTCCAGCGGAAAGAGGCCACAAAAGCAGGTGGGCTATAGCCTTGGGGGGTGGGGCTGGCCAACTTAATCCGCCCGGACTCGGAATGGCGCGAGACTTCGCGAGGCCCCTCCGCGTGCCAAAAATAGACGCGCGGCACAGCCGCGCCCAAAATACCCGCCCGAAGTCCGGGCGCCAAGTTCGTCCAGCGGAAGGAGGCCACAAAAGCGGGTGGGCTATAGCCTTGGGGGTGGGGCTGGCCAACAAGTCCGCCGGACTCGGAATGGCGCGAGACTTCGCGAGGCGCCTCCGTGTGCCAAAAATAGGCCGCGGGCACAGCCGCGCCCAAAAATACCCGCCCGAAGGCCGGGGCGCCAAGTTCGTCCAGCGGGAGGAGGCCCCACGGGCGGGTGGGCTGTGGCGGTGGGGGGTGGGGCTGGCCAACTTCGTCCGCCGGACTCGGAATGGCGCGAGAGGTTGCGAGGCGCCTCCGTGTGCCTAATATAGGCCGCGGGCACAGCCGCAAAAATACCCGCCCGAGGCCGGGCGCCAAGTTCGTCCAGCGGAAAGAGGCCACAAAAGCAGGTGGGCTATAGCCTTGGGGGTGGGGCTGGCCAGCCGTCCGCTTGGACTCGGAATGGCGCGAGACTTCGCGAGGCCCTCCAGCGTGCCAAAAATAGGCCATGGGCACAGCAGCCCAAAAATACCGCCCGAAGGCCGGGCGCCAAGGTCGTCCAGCGGAAAGAGGCCACAAAGCGGGTGGGCTATAGCCTTGGGGGTGGGGCTGGCCAACCGTCATCCGCGGACTCGGAATGGCGCGAGACTTCGCGAGGCCCTCCAGCGTGCCAAAAATGAGGCCTTGGGCACAGCGCCCAAAATACCCGCCCGAAGGCCGGGCGCCAAGTTCGTCCAGCGGAAAGAGGCCACAAAAACGGGTGGGCTATAGCCTTGGGGGTGGGGCTGGCCAACTGTCCGCGGACTCGGAATGGCGCGAGACTTCGCGAGCGCCTCCGCGAGCCAAAAATAGGCAAAGGACACAGCCGCGCCCAAAAATACCCGCCCGAAGGCCGGGCGCCAAGTCGTCCAGCGGAAAGAGGCCACAAAAGCGGGTGGGCTATAGCCTTGGGGAGTGGGGCTGGCCAACTTCGTCCGCGGACTCGGAATGGCGCGAGACTTCGCGGCCCCTCCAGCGTGCAAAAAATAGGCCGCGGGGCACAGCCGCGCCCAAAATACCCGCCCGAAGGCCGGGCGCCAAGGTCGTCCAGCGGAAAGAGGCCACAAAAGCGGGTGGGCTATAGCCTTGGGGAGTGGGGCTGGCCAACCGTCCGCGGACTCGGAATGGCGCGAGACTTTGCGAGCCCCTCCGCGTGCCAAAAATAGGCCACGGGCACAGCCGCGCCCAAAAATACCCGCCCGAAGGCCGGGCGCCAAGTTCGTCCAGCGGAAAGAGGCCACAAAAAGCGGGTGGGCTATAGCCTTGGGGGTGGGGCTGGCCAACTTCGTCCGCCCGGACTCGGAATGCCGAGAAGACCGCGAGGCCCCTCCGCGTGCCAAAAATAGGCTACGTGGGCACAGCCGCGCCAAAAATACTCGCCCAGAGCCCGGGCGCCAGAGATCGTCCAGCGGAAAGAGGCCACAAAAAAGCGGGTGGGCTATAGCCTTGAGGGTGGGGCTGGCCAACTTCGATCCGCGGACTCGGAATGGCGCGAGACTTGCGAGGCCTCCGCGTGCCAAAAATAGGCCGCGGGCACTGCCGCACCTAAAAATACCCGCCCGAGGCCGGGCGCCAAGACCGTCCAGCGGAAAGAGGCCCTGCAAGGTGGTGGGCTATAGCCTTGGGGGTGGGGCTGGCCAACTTCTTCCGCCCCGGACTCGGAATGGCGAGACTTCGGCGAGGCCCTCAGCGTGCCAAAAATAGGCCACAGGCACAGCCGCGCCCAAAAATACCCGCCCGAAGGCCGGGCGCCAAGATCGTCCAGCGGAAAGAGGCCACAAGCGGGTGGGCTATAGCCTTGGGGGGTGGGGCTGGCCAACCGTCCGCCCGGACTCGGAATGGCGCGAGACCATGAGCCCCTCCGCGTGCAAAAATAGAGCCCACGGGCACAGCCGCGCCCAAAAATCTCCCGCCCGAAGGCCGGGCGCCAAGATCGTCCAGCGGAAAGAGGCCCAAAAGCAGGTGGGCTATAGCCTTGGGGGTGGGGCTGGCCAACTTCGTCCGCCGGGACTCGGAATGGCGCGAGACCGCGAGGCGCCTCCGCGTGCCAAAAATAGGCAGCGAGCACAGCCCGCGCCAAAAATACCCGCCCGAAGGCCGGGCGCCAAGACGTCCAGCGGACAGTGGCCACAAATTCGGGTGGGCTAGAGGCTTGGGGGGTGGGGCTGGCCAACCCCGTCCGCCCGGACTCGGAATGGCGCGAGACCCCTCTGAGGCCTCCGCGTGCCAAAAATAGACCCCGATGCACAGCGCGCCCAAAATACCCGCCAGGCGGGGCGCCAAGATCGTCAGCGGAAAGAGGCCACAAAAGCGGGTGGGCTATAGCCTTGGGGAGTGGGGCTGGCCACCGTCCGCGGACTCGGAATGGCGCGAGACTTCGCGAGGCCCCTCCGCGTGCAAAAATGAGGCCGCGGGCACAGCGCGCCCAAAAATACCCGCCCCGAGGCGGGCGCCAAGATCGTCCAGCGGAAAGAGGCCACAAAAGCGGGTGGGCTATAGCCTTGGGGAAGTGGGGCTGGCCAACTTCGTCCGCGGACTCGGAATGGCGCGAGACCGCCCGCGAAGCGCCTCCGCGTGCCAAAAATAGGCCGCAGGCACAGCCGCGCCAAAAAATACCCAGCCCGAGGCGGGCGCCAAGTGCGTCCAGCGGAAAGAGGCCACAAAAGCAGGTGGGCTATAGCCTTGGGGGTGGGGCTGGCCAGCATAATCCGCCCGGACTCGGAATGGCGCGAGACACCGCGAGGCCCCTCCGCGTGCCAAAAATGAGGCGCGAGGCACAGCCGCGCCCAAAATACCAGCCCGAAGGCCAGGGCGCCAAGATCGTCAGCGGAAAAGAGGCCTGTAAGCAGGTGGGCTATGGCCTAGGGGTGGGGGCTGGCCAACTCCGTCCGCCAGGACTCGGAATGGCATAGGCGAGACTTCGCGTGCGCCTCAGTGTGTGCCAAAAATAGGCCTTGGACACAGCCGCGCCCAAAAATACCACGCCCGAAGGCCAGGCCAAGTCGTCCAGCGGAAAGAGGCTACAAAAGCGGGTGGGCTATAGCCTTGGGGGTGGGGCTGGGCCACTTCGTCCGCGGACTCGAATGGCGCGAGACCGCGAG